>PVJO010020047.1:0-32641 GCA_004026905.1 Hystrix cristata | reverse complement strand
TATATAGAGACAGAAAGTACATTGGTGCTTGCCCAGGGCTGGGGGGCTGAGTGGAAATAAAGGGCAACTGCTAAATGTCATGTGGTATTTCTTCAGAGTGACAAAAACTTGTAGTGGTATTGGTGACACAACTGTATGAACACATCTAAAAATCCTTTAAATTCTATACTTTATAAGAATGAGTTGTTTGGTATACAAATTATACTTCAATGCAGCTACTACCAGAAAAGGTCACTAAATGCTATAGTAATTTTAATAAACATCTCAAGACTTACTTTATTAGCTCAATATAAGTGTGATAAGATTATATGTAGTAATGCCTGTATCTGATAGTTATTATAATTTATTTACTCTTATCAAGTTAGAACCTGTGTATTCTGAAAAAGTATGTACTAAAGCTATAGGGACCCCTTTGTGATGTCTGACTTCTGACAGTCTAGGATTGACTCAGAGCTCTTGTCCTAGATTAGCTGCTCCACGGCAGTGGGAGAATCGAGCCCAAAATGGTTCCAGAGCATCAGTCTGTGCAGCTGGACAAGCTCAGTGACGTACACATGGAGGACCTGCTGTGTTGGGAGGGAGCTGGCCTGATGAGCAGACCTTGCTCATGTGATCCTTACTCTTGGCTGGTTGGTGTGTGGCGTTGGGCTTGTACCAGACATGGCATCCTCTGTGCACACACTGTCACAGCATGATTATCCTCCTTGTCAGAGATATGCTCTCAACAACATTCCGTTGTGGTCCTCTTGAGTCTCCACCGAATGCCCCACTAGAGTACTAAGGATATCAGGATACTTTTGACATATTTACAATTGTAGTGATTTGTCTGATATGCAGGTAATTTATTTTGTTATATTAGCAAAGATTCCCTCTGCCAATTAAATGCTCAGTTTACTACTCTTAGTTTTTTGAGGAATCTCCACAATGATTTCCATAGTGATTGTGTTGCACCCCTGAGTGGGTCTGGGGTCCGAGTACCCCCAACACACTCCCACCTGGGGACTGTCTCTTTCTTCATCATATAAAGAAGAAGAGGAGGAAAGCGAGACCAGAGTGCAAGTAAAAGAAAGTTTTATTGTCAGAGCAAAGCAGAAGCCACCTCCAACAGGATGGTGGGGGTGGCCAGAGTTGGAACACTGCCTAAGAGGGTCCAATGTTACAGATTTTATAAAGTCTGAAGCCCAACATCACCCATCGCTGGGATGGGTTCTCTACTTGAATGGTTGCTATACTTCTTGTTGGGGCTTGGATAAATTTGGGTAAGGGAACCATCTAGCATGATGAGGGGCTTTTCCTGTCTTCCTCACTTGGGTGTGGAAATGGAAACGTGAGACCCCCCTTTTTGACAGCCCAAGGGTGGGGGACTTACTGCTAGTTTCATTCTAGACAGAGGAGTTAGAGGAATTTAGGGAAGTTAAGTATTGCACATTGTACCTTGGGGGGGAAGGGGGGAGAGTTAAACCACAGGGTGCCAGCTTTGTCAGTGTCAGCGAAAATGTAGATGAAGTTGAGGAGCTACAAGTGACAAGTGGCCTAACTCTCTCTATCCTTCCTATTAATCCCGCTATCCCTACAGTTGGACCAGTCTATATTCCCACCAATAGTGAAAAAGGGTTCCTTTTTCTCCACAGCCCCTCCAGAATTTGTTATTGGCTCCTTTATTGATAATAGCCATTCTTTCTGGAGTGAGATGGAATCTTAGTGTTGTTTTAATTTGCATCTCTTGAATGACCAGTGATGTTGAACATTTTTTCATATGTTTATTTGCTGTTTCTACTACTTCTTCTGAGAAGTGTCTAATCATTTCAGCTGCCCATTTTTGGATTAGGTCTTTAAACTTTGGGAGTCTGATTTTTTTTTTTTTTTGAGTTCTTTATATTTTTGAGATATCAGTCCTTTGTCGAAGGAACAGCTGGAAAAATTTTTTTCCCACTCTGTGGGTTGTCACTTTGCTCTGTTGGTGGTTTCTTTTGCTGTGCAAAAGCTTTTTAATAAGATTAGATCTCAGTTGTTGACTCTTCGTGATATTTCCTGGGCAGTTGGGGTTTTGTTCATAAAGTCTTTGCATACACCTATGTCTTCAAGAGTTCTATCTATTCTATATTCCAGCAGATTTAGTGTTTCTGTTTTAATATTTAGATCTTTGATCCACTTTGATTTTAGCTTAGTACACGGGGAAAGATACAGTCTAGTTTTAATCTTCAGCATGTGAGGAGCCAGTTTTTCCAGCACTGTTTGTTAAAGAGGCTTTCTTCCAGTGAGGGTTTTTGGCCCCTTTGTCAAAGATAAGGTGACTGAGAGTGTTTGAACTTGTTTCTGCATCTTCTAGTCTAAGACTTTTGACTTATATTTTATAGCTGCCCATCTCTTCACGTGAATGACTGATATTTTTACCTCTTTTTGAAAGAGTTTTCTATAACTTTACGTGATAAATTCACTCTACAGTAGATACTTTATGAAATGCATTTTATTTATTTATTTTTTGATTTAGGAAGGAAGGACTTGAAGTTTCTACTAGTGTTTTTGCTTTTCTTTTCTTCGTGAGTTTTTTTGTTTGTTTGTTTGTTTTTTTTCCTTCTGACTGCAACAAGCTTTCTGAGTTTGGAGACTCTTTGTAAAACCTTTCAGTACAACAATATTCTTACCTTCTTTAATTTACTTAGAATTTATGTTTTCCCCCCTTTTCTTCAGAAGTTTTAAAATATGCCTGAGTGTGTAGATCTGTGGTAGAATGTGTAGTTAGCATGCAAAAAGCCTTGGATTTGATTCCTCGGCACTACAAAGTGTAAGTGAATGAATGAATGAATAATAATAAATAAAATAATAGAGCTTTTAACTATGTAACTCAGCTACATTGACCAGGTTCTTCAAAAACATCCTCTTCTAAGATGTTTCCATTTCTGATGCACTTTTATCCAACTCCAAATTCCTAATACCTATGTTTTTTCTTTATGAACTGTGGCCCATTTGCTTGTTTTTAACCAGCCTTCAGGCAGACACTTGAACTATCTTTATCTTTTAGAAATTGTATCATACATACTTGAGTTTTCTAACAATTTATTGTTTAATAAATTTACTTTCCCTTTTTTATTATTTGGCTTTTTTTTTTTTTTTTCTGGTGCTGGGGATCGAACCCAGGGCCTCCTGCGTGCTAGGCAAGTGCTCTACCGCTTGAGCTAAATCCTCACCCACAATTGCTCAGCTTCTTGTGAAAGCAACTCAACTCCCGTAAAGATGGAAATTTTTCTACAAAGAATCCTTTAATGCTATCTGAAGTTGTTCATTCTTTTGATGCATTTTGATGAATGTTTTGGTTGCAGTTACCTAATTTTCCTGGGGTTTTATGACATCTTCTGAAAATTGAAACTTTCGTGTATTTTAAGACAAAAGCTTAATATGTTCTAAATATTTAGATTTTTTTTTCCTTTTGACCTTTTATTGAAGGAACCTATTAAAGCCCCAGTAAGGAGGTGGAGCTTCTTAGTGCTTTATTGAAGATTTCTGGCTTATGTGTTTTTAATACCGTTTTCTTGAATCTGGCTTTCCTTAAAATTGATTCAAAGATTCAAAACTTCCAAATTCTTTTCTTTAGTTAGCACATAATAATTGTGCATAGTGTAATGATTATATATATAGTGTAATGATTGAATTGAGGCATTTAGCATATCTTACTTCTCAAGAATTTGTCATTTCTTTGGAGTGAAACATTCAAAATATTCTCTCTTTTAGTTATTTTGAAATGTATAATACAATTTTGTTAGCTATAGTCACCCTGTGGTGTAAGAAAACACCACAGTGTATTTTTCTTCACTTCGTTCCTGTTGACCAATTTCTCCCATTCCTCCTCCCTTTTTCATTATTTACTTCCTATTTCGGCAAGGCAGCTTTTTTTAGCATTCACATGTAAGTGATGAAGTCATGTGATATCTGTATTTCTTGGCCTGGCTTACTTCCCTTAGTAATACATTCTCCAGGTTCTTTCATGTTGCCTATAATTTGATTTCATCCTTTCTGTGGGTGAATACTATTCTCTTGTTGTAAAAACTGTTTTTTCTTCATTCTTTCTATTTCAATAAGGTTAATTCTCTCACAAATATATTCTTTTGTCCAGAATGACAAAAAAATCCAATAGCCTGTACTTTGTCTTTAGTTGAATAGAGTAGGCTTTTTAATACTTAGAAACATTACTATCATTATTAATATCAGCAACCCCCCTCCCAGCAATCTTTAGGGACCTGTACCCGGGTTAAGAACTCTTGGCAGCACTGCTCCACCTGTCCTAGCAGTTCAGAAGCACCCTGATGTAGAGTCTAATGGCCATTAGCAGATTCTCCATGGCTTCTGAGGCCATTTTGAGCTACTTCAGGTTGCTAGGAGCCTATGTACCACAGAGACTGCAGAGAACACACATGAACGTTCTCTGTAATGAAATAAGTCTTGGCAAGTAGGTCAGAACTCAGTGCAGGTTGGGGAAGGGAAGAAACAAGGTAGAGCAGAGCCTTTGTACCTTCATGTACTGATGCCTTGAGGCCTTAATAGAATCACATCATCCCAGGTCGAATGCTGAAGGCATTGGTGTTGACCTTGGACTTTAGCTTCTCTGGGGGCTGCTCTGAAATCTTGAAAACTGAGGGGATCAAGGTCTCCTGTATCCTTAAAGTATTCAGATAACCTCTGTTGGAAAGCTTAGCTGTGTTGTATTTGCCACTCCTAACCTTGACTTTTGACCTTCTGAATAAATTTTTATTCCATGGTGATAAAGACCTCATCCAAATCATAAAGATACAGGTATCTCCCAACTCAGTGCTCTGCTGGCCTTGAAGATAGAGCAGAGCATATGTGAGTGGTCACAGAAGCCTGAACAAAGGCTTTCAACTGTCTGCACTAACAATACCTTTGATAACTAAGGAAGAAATGTTCAATGGAATTTACACTGTGTTTGATATAAAAAAAATGTGCAGTCCAACTCTGACAGCCATTTTCAAATTTTTCTTGAATGTGGTAAAATTTTACAATGCAAAAAGTCTTTGTGGGTGCTAATATTCAGACCCTTAATCTTGGGGAGAATTCCTCTCTATGGTAGGAGTACTGGCCCACCTTAGCTTTTTCTCACTGGAGGATGGCCCTTGGGATTGTTACTCTGAACTAGATATAGGTGTTATATTTATTTTGAGCTAATATTAATTATTAGATAGGTTGAAAGTTTGAAGCTAAATAAATGCATGTATGAAATTAAACTAGCTATTTATGAAATTCTAAGCATTTGTAAAAACTGTGTAGAATAAAGATATGTTTATGAAGTCCTCTACAGAAAGCTTTTTGTTTCTGAAGCTTTTCAGAGTGTTGTTTCTCTCTCCTTTTGCTCCAAAACTTATTTGCATAGAGGCAAAGGAAGTCTAAAAAAGGCAAATAAGTAAATATTATAAAGATCTTCTTCTTAATGTATAAATGCTCTAGATAATACAAATGATGAAGTTATATTTCCCTATTAGTACAAAGATTAACCAATATAATCAGCGATTCAATGTGTAAAAAATAGGAAGATGAAACAAGGCAACATTTCAATTCCATTGCAATTAGAAATGTCTTTTTATCTTATTTCTCATATAGGATCTTTTTTTTTTTGGTTATAAATATTTTTTGTAATGATAAGACATTTGTTTCCATGTGGAATGATTTATCATAACTGAAAAAGTCTTTCTAAAAACAATTTCAATGAGCAAAGCAATATTAGAAAATGGAAGAACTCTGTATCAGCTACTGAATCTTAGACAAGTCTTGTCTTCTGTGCATTATCTGATCATATAACCCATGTCTCCTAACAAAATTCTTATTTTGAACATAATTGGAGATGATGTGTAAAAATACTTTGAAAAAATTAAAGGTTAAATAAGTCATAGCTTTCAATTTATGTAGGTCAGTAAATTTACTAAAATTTTTAATTTGGGTACAGTTCTAGTTATAGACTTTGGGCCACATTCAGTATAATCTGTATCATGCTTGGCTAGAAAAAACGTCAGCCTTGAGGTGGTGTGCAGCAATTTCACAAAAATTGCCTGGGATCAGATACGCCCATATATGTCAGCAGAATCTTAATGATTCTTATCAGAGTGATTGGCCCAGTTCAAAAATTTAAGTATGAAAATGTCCAAAGAGCTCAATGAATCAAAATTTCTTTAAGATTGTGCACAACTAAAACAGCATAGAATTTCCTGAAGGGTTACTTAGAAATCAATATTAATTGATTCAGTAAACTGATACTGAACATCTACCATAGACCAAGTACTGGGTTATGGCATTTATACGGAGAAGACAGTTCCTGCTCTCACTATGGTTAGTCTAGTGACGGAGAGAGATCTGTCAGCTGACGACAGCAATACAATGAGAGTAATGACTTGGTCGGCAGATATTCAAGGGCTGGGTAGCACTTCTGTGGAGTCATTACCTGGAGAGAAGTTAATGTGTACTGGGGGGGGGGCGACTTCTTCCTGAAAGTGATGGCAAGATACTATGAGGTTTGGGTATCAATAGCAACTGATTCTCATTAGTACATTGGTGACATATTTCTGAGGGAAATATATCTGAGTTGGCCTTGTTCAAACACTTCTAGGATACAGTTTATTAATTTTTAATGAAGAAAATATCCATGTACCAGAATGTTTGAATTGTCATGAATATGATTTTCTGTCTGTACTTGAAATACTTGGGGTATCAGATTGTGCCAGTTAATCTTACTTGCCAATTTGATTGGATTAAGAGACTCCGAGGGAGGTGATTGGATCCTAGGGGCACTGTACTAATTAGTGGAGTAACCCACTGATTTTCATAGCTGAATGTGCTGTCAAGAGGTGTGGTGCAGTTGTAGGGGGTCCCCAGGGGTGTACCTTTGGAGGGTTTCTCTTGCTGATACTCTGCCAGTGTCTGCTGCCTGTCTACCATGAAATGAGCAGCTTCGCTTCACCATGCCCTTCCACCATGATGTTCCTGCCTTGGAAACAGCTGATCATGGATGGAAACCTCTGAAACTGTGAGCAAAAAATAAACATCTCCTTTTCCCAGTTGCAGCCAGCAAGTAGTTTGTCCCAATGATCTGAAAGAGAAAGCCGACTAATACTAATGAATCATCTTTAGAAATATGTTATTGATATATCCTGAGAAATCACCATAACTGAAAAAGGAAATCCATCAAAAGACAAATTATATTTGGAAAGCTTTTATGTAAGCAGCAGATGAGTTACATTTGAGTAAAATGAGTAGAATATTGGCATTATACAAAGCAATTTAGCAATGGAGATGGCCATTTTTAAAAATGTGTATGTTCAGTGTTCATTGGCTACAGCACACTGCACCACTACAACTTGAGTAACATTATGATTAACAAAATGATAATTGTTATAATAGATTTCATGTTATGCTGTATTCTCCACTTGAGAGATAGGGAAGTAGGGAATTACCAGTTATGTAATATTGGGGAACTTATTTCAACTCTCTGATTTAAATTAATATTGATAAATACTAGTTATGATAATGTTATTAACATATATGACTCTGTGTCTGGTGCATAACAGGCATGATGTAAGCCCTAATAGCATTCTTTGGGAATGGCTATTCCAACTCTACCTCCTATTTCTTCTTACTCCAGTATTATGGGATTGACTTTTTAGAGCTCTAAAATCAGGTTGTCCTGCTGAAAATCTACACTTATTTTAAAGAATTCATATGAAATAAAAACACTAATGAATCTAATAACAAAATAGTTAATTAAGAAACATTGTAGGAGTGAGTGATGCCCATACTAGAGTTTTAGATATCATTTTCATCTCTAAGAATTTACTTATGCATATCTTAATTCGCTTCCTCAGCTAATGCTTATTTTAGAAGTTAAATAATAGAGAAAACTGAAAATTTAACCTACTTTTTACCACTTGTAAAATATTCTATACCAGTTGTAATCATGCATGACTTTAATCAGATATTTCGAGACCTGTTTCAATTGCCTGCAGTGTTAGCTATTCGAACTCAAAATATTCTGTAAGATTCCCCTATAACTTCAGAACAAGATGACTCATTTTCCGTAGACAGCTCAGCCTGGGCAATTTCAGCTGTGCAGAGTGAATGAGCTGTCCATTCTCTTTATCTCCATCCTCTGCTGAATGCATTTGCTCTTTCTTGCTTTCCATTGCTTGTGTTTGTCTAATTTGGATTATTAGCATGCTATAAAAGTCTGTAATTTTTTTCCCTTCAGTCATTTACTTCTTAGGCAGGAAATTTCTTCGTGCTCCTGAGGATAACAACACAGGATATTTTGCTTTTGTTTAAAGAAATTCACAAAATTAAAAGTTTGGAAGAGACTTATGTCTTAGGAGAAATGCTTTTCAAACATAGGTGAGGTATATTTGCCCATTTTTTTTTTCCCTGTAAGTATGTGGGAAAGGAGTTAGAATTGATCTTAGTGATAAAGGTGAGGTAGGGCTGTACTTGAATTCACCACATTTTTCTTTCTTTAATATAATTATTGTGATGCTTTGAAAATTATGAATGGTATAATTCCATCTTATTTGTGTGGGTTCAGATACCAAAGTACTTTAGTAAAATTTAAACCCAGGATCTTCTAGTTTTTGCTCAGAAAACCTTAGGCAAATCATTTAACTTTGTGCTTCAGTTTTCTCATCTGGGAAAAGAAAAGGGACTGTTGTAGGTTTTTAAAGAAATTTAGGCATATACGACCATTAAAACAATCGTAGGTAAGTAAGAATTTGCAGAGTTGGCTACTAAAGGATTTTTACACTGTAGGAAATTTAGGAAAGACGTAAGACAGAAAAGAGAAAAATAGGATCTCTTGAAAGCTTACCATGTAGAAATGAGGGAGCCACTAAACTTTTGAAGTGTTTAAAGGTTATGTACAGTATCTATATTTTTAATAGAAAATGAATTATAGCTTATATCTTAGTTTGAGCTTCATTATGCTCTCTCTTTTTTTTTTTTTTTTTTTTTGGTGCCGGGGATTGAACTCAGGGCCTTGTGCTTGCAAGGCAAGCACTCTAATCACTGAGCTAAATCCCCAGCCCCTCATTATGCTCTCTTAACATACAGATTTTATGAAGTTTTGTATTATTACACATTATTAAAAAGAAAATAGTGATAATAAGGTGATAGTTATCTAATGCCCTATAGCCGAATATTAACTTTTCTTTCTTCTCTTTTTTTCCACTGCCATAAACAGTGCCTCAGTTGGTATTGTTGTAATGGCTATCATTTCACATATTTAAGATTATTTCTCTATAATTTACAAGGATATTCTTTTTAATAGCTAACATTTATTTATAACTCCAGGCAAGCTGAAAATTGATCTCATTTTGAATGTTTGGGAATATCTCTTTATAATATATATATATTATATATATATAAAAATATATATAATCTCTTTATAATATACAGAAAAAAGTCCTTACCTTTTCCTGATTGTTTTCATCTAAAATCCTTTGGTGGTTATTTTAACTTCTCTAAAACATCATTCCAAATGCTGACTAATGGGGTCGTACTAGGGACATTTTAGTTTAAATTATACAGTGTAGTTTTCTGTTATGCCCGTGACACTGTTACAGTTGAGTGGGCCAGAAATACTCCAGGTCCTTGTGTACAACGGGGAAAGAATTCCAAGTGCACACTCCGTGGCAGGTAGGTGTGTTTATTGGAGATCTTCAGGAAGGTAGCGGCTGGGAGGAGGAAAAGGGAAAAGGGCAGGAAGGGAAGGCCCACACAGAACCATGCCCCTAGGGTGGCACGATAGGCTTTTGTTACTATGTTTTGTACCTCCCCTAAGAAGGTGGAAGTGTAGATAATCCTTAAAATGCTTATATTTATAGTTAGTTTTTGGGGAAGGGAGTGGCTCACTCAGCTCCTTTGTTTCTAACTGTACTAATGTGATAGCACTGCTTCGTATCTAATTAACCATAATGTATAAATTAATCGTTTTATATTTACAGAATTACACGAATATTTTTAAAACAGGCCATTTAAATGTGTATTATGCATATATATTTTAAACCTTCATATTATAATGGTGCTTGATATTAACATGCTATATATTCATGAAAGACAATTTCATTTAGTTTGTCTACTGTCCTAATAGCATAAAATATAATTGCATATACTGCCCAATATCCTGACTTTCTGTCTTCTAACATGGCGCTGTTTATGTTTTCTTAGTGCATGAACTGTTTTAGATTTCGTTTGTTTTATTCAATATGACATTCTTGGAGAATTATCACAATATCTTTTATTTTTTAAAAATATTTTTATTATTTTATGCTTGTGATACATAATAAATATATTTATTTATAGTGGGTTTTTGATACCTATCCATATCCCACCTTGATTATTTTTACTTCCCCTTCTCCCTTCCGTCCTCTCTCCCTCTATCCTCAGATGTATTTTCTCATTGTAAATTAGAGAAATGTGTTAAGTTTTTCATTGATAATGAATTTAAACATTTAAATTCAAATTAACAATTTAAATGTTGTTTTTTCATTTTGGTTTCCTATTATTGTGTATTATTTGGGGATTTTATCAATATAAAATAATCTTGTCCTTGCATTTGTTTCACCCATTCCTTTCTTTTTAAATCCCAGATTTTAATATTAAGGTTTTTCTTGTATATAACATTTGCTTACTTTTAATTCTGAGAATTCTTTTTTCAACAGGGAAATTTAAAAATTTTAACATATATGTTTAGTTTATATATTTGACTTACATTCAAATACTATCTCATCCCCTATTGCACCTTCCATGTCTGTATTCTTTTGCTGAAATACTGTTTTTCTTTTTATTAAATCATACAGTATATTTTGCTTCTACTGGTGTTTTTTTGTTTGTTTGTTTGCTTTTCAGGGAGGGTCTCACCGTGTAGTTCAGGCTGGCCTCGAACTCCCAGGACCCTCCTGCCTCAATTTCCAGAGTACTGGGATTATAGGCGTGTGCCACCACATCCAGCTATCTACTAGTGTTTGATACTACATTTTTAGCATAGTTGAATTAATGGACTTCTTTACCACAGTCAATAAATACCACAGTCAGTAAATAGAGACAAGCTTTGTGAAGTTCCTTCACTTAAACTGATAAATTTAGCATGCTTTTATTTCCTGCCTAACAGTACCTTCTCTTATTTTTTGAAATAAAAAGCTTGAAATCTTCTGTTTTTTTTATTACTCTTTGATACTGTTATGGGATGGGTTCCGATATTGCTGGGTTCTTTCCCTCCTCAAGCAAAGAATTGAATGAGGGGGACAAAAAGTAGTTCTAAAGTTTTATTTAAAGTATAGAGAAAAGAAGAAAAGGAAAGTTGAGCATAACAGTAGATACAGCAAAATGGGGACCCGGCCTATAAGGCACGGCAGAGGTTATCACGAGACAGACATGGTAGCAGCGGTGCTGGGACGCAGCCATCGTCTTCCATGGGAGAGAAAAGGAGAGCTCCTTCCCGGTGGCGCGGTAGAGGCAAAAAGGTCTTGCTTCAGGTGTTGCTAGTATTTATTGAATGGAGTTCCCATGGAATCTCGCGAGAACTTCCTGCAGTCCACGTGAGGTGACGGGGCTGGTGCTTGAAAATCACGCCTCAGGCTGACGTCACTTCCAGGCCACTCCCCCAGGTCACCTTCCCTTGCCAGCCAGGCTTAGCCACGCCCTAATCCTATTTCAATACCAGGAAACTTTTAAGAAAATTTTATTATTTTCACTGTGTTTTATAAATATTTATGTTGAAAACAGTATATTCCATTTGCTCATGCTTTCCAAACTTTAATTCCTCATCTATCTCCATATTTTATACTTCATTGTACTTAAAAAAATTGAGATGATTTTATTTGAATAATTATTATCATGGTTACATTTTATACAGATTAGATTCTTAGGTTTCAGCAGTGTATTCCAAAAGTATTTGGTTGTTCCTTGGAGGAAAATTCATCATTGTAAGGAAAAAAGACAAAGTTCAAAGTCAAAATGTTATTGGGTAGAATATTCCAAATAAATATTATCTCGTTTTGGATTGCTCTCTTCTTTCTGGAGTTGGAGTCCAGGTTCTTCTCGCCTTGCACGAATTGGATGAAATGAGTAAAAAGTGGTGGCAAAGTTTTAAAAAGGCAGAAATGGAGATTGAGAGAAAAGCTGGCTCTGCAGAGTGAGTTTGGGATGAACAAATAAAAAAGGAGTAAAGGCTACCATGGAAAAGTATGACAGCACTGGCCTCTCATGTTTTCCTTTGTTTTGTATGGTCCAGATCGTGTGGAAATTGTAAGAATTTCTACATCTGTGTCCTGAGAGGCTGTGCTGGGATTCCCGCCTTGTGCTGACTCAGGTCTAGGCCATTCTGTCCAGCAGTCTGCATGCAGGGCTATGTTCTGCGTAATTGTCTAGTATCTTGGAATTGACAGTCGTGCTTACTTGCCCAGCCAGCTTTTGCTGTGTCCTGCTCTCCTACCTCAAAAAGTCTTCAACAACATTGTTTAGTTCTATGTTCTTAATAATCAGTTGGAAATATAAGACTGATTCTTGGGTAAGAGATTTGAAATATACTGTTATATTTCAGATATTTGAAGATGAATATCTAAAAATGATTAATAAGGCGATCTCTCCCTTTCCCTTAACTCTATTTATTTTCATGAACTAAAAGCTAATGTATGTATTGCACTTTTTTAAAAAAGAAATGTATATTTTTCCTCCTTTAATCTTTTTTGTCTTATGATTCTTGAATTCCTTGATCATATAAAAGTATTCTTTGTAGTTTTCCACGTATGTCCTCCCTAATGTTACCTCTTCACATTGTTATTTTTCTTTTATTAGAATATATTTGAAGAAATCAAAATGTAAAAAATATATATATTATTAACTACAGTGTCACATAGTTACATGGTTACAAGTCACAAGTCACATGGTTTACATTAACCTACAAGTCACATGGTTACATTTGTATGGTCACAAGAGCAGCCTAAATACTTATTTATTAAAAATTCACAATTCAGTACAGTTTTACTAATTTTAGTCGGAAGTACCTCTCTGAAGTTGTTCGTCTTACATTACCTATGACCATGATGTGTGTCTTTTGAGTGACATCTTCGAATCTTCCTGCCTCATGGTAATTAGTGTTTATTCTTTGTATTTGAACCTTTTAAAAATACACGTTTCTTGATGAACGTGTCTGCTATGGATAAAGGTGACAAACTACCTATAATATGGTAAGAAGTTTAAATATTGGTGAGTAAAGAATAGTGATTAAAAATAGAATAAAAATACAATGTAATTTTTTTCTGTGCTTTTAAGACAATGATGCTAAAATATTATTTCCCTGTAAAAGCTTCAGGTGGCAATTTGAGTAAATTGGGAACTGCTTATCATGATTACAGCCAAAAGACAATATTTCTTCTCTACATTCATATCAATCTCAGTGCTTCTTTTTTGATCCCAGATGTAGGGGACTTTTCCATATCCATTTTCCTGTCCTCTATGGATACAGCTGTTCTCTATAGTACAGCTGCGTGTACTGTAATTTAATTCTGACACAGTCTGCCTGGAGTATGAGCTTCAGATCCAACAGGTAAGGGCTCAGTCCTGTGAGACTGCCCCTACTTCAGATGCCAGTCAGAAGCCCAGGCTGTAATTCATGACTCAGCCCAATGGGCTATGAATTGTATATTCTAAGAAGTGCCCCCTCGAGTTTCATCATTTGCTACAACAGCTCATAGAATACAATGATTTCTTTGTTATATTGGTGCTTTATGATAAAATAACACAACAATTCAAGAACATCCAAATGGAAGGATGCATAGACAGGTTATGGGGGATGGGATGAGGAATTTCCACGCCTTCTCTGCATGCCCTGCCCTCTCAGCATGTCTTATATTCAGCAACACAGAAGTGCTCTCTGAGCTCCATCAGGTTTTTTGTTTGTTTGTTTGTTTTGATTTTATACCCCTTACCGCATTTGGGGAAGCAGGGCTGCAAGTTCTAACCTTCAACTGGTTCATTCTCCTGCTCACCAGAGCCCATTCTGAGGACCTTCCAGGATCTGTCATTCATTAGCATAGAGAAAGGCACTATGGCTTTGAAATCCAAGGTGTTTAGGAGCTGTGTGTCAGGAAACAGATATTAAAAAAATGTATTTTTTATCTTATTATATCATAGTATCACAATGATTGAACAAGATTTTATTTATTTATTTATTTATTTATTTATTTATTTATTTATTTATTGGGGGGTGAGATGGAAGTCAGGGCCTTGCGTTTGCTAGGCAAGTGCTGTACCACTTGAGCTAAAGCCCCAACTCCTAGTATTTTATTTTTATTAATTAATATAGTGCAAGACTAGGGATTTAACCCTAGTCTTGCACTATATTGGTCTTGGGGATGTAGTTCAGGGTCTTTTCACTGAACTACATCCCTGGTCCTTTTGAATTTTTTTTTTTTTTTAATATTTTTGAGACAGAATCTCACTGAATTGCTAAAGTGCACATGGTGGGTTTTGACTTCGGATCAGAGTGTTGGGATTGTAGGCATGTGCCAACATGCCCAAATACTCTCCTATTTTACCTTCTCCTGTTATGTGTCTAATTGTGTTACACTTCAAACGTACCAACTTTCTTACTTTCCAAGCTCATAACTGTCTTTAAATCCTTAAAATTCCTTTCCCTATGTAGTCATTTTAGAAACGATTTCTCCAAAATATCCTATTTTATACTATGTCCCAATTTCTCTTACTATCACATTGCCTTCATTTCTTTCCTCATATCTCATACCTGACGCTATACGTTAATGTTAAATGTAGAAATTTGAAGTTTAGGTGTAGATGCTTATTATATTTATGTTAATTTATTTCAGGAATTATATCCAGGACCTTGTGCATGATAGTCAAGTGCTCTACCACTGAGCCAGACCTCCATCATATTTAATTAGACAGTTTAAGTATATATTTATATCATCTCCTTTTCTTCCATTTAGATATGTTTTGTGAGGGGAGAGGGCTAAGATATTTAAAATAAACTCTAAAGATCACTAAATCTTCTCCTGGCAAGTTTATATACATTGAATTCATTTAAATGATGTGTGCATATAATTGTAGTGTTATTTTAGAATATTACTTGCTCAAGAAACAACTAATTAAATGACAGAGACTGTTGTCATTTAATATTGTTATTTTATATAACAAACTTAACTTGATTGTGTGCTGTGAATAAGTGTTAAAAAGAAAAGTCTAGTTTATATTTCCAGCTTTCCCATGGAAATAAAAGTTCTCTTTTTTCACCCTTAGCCCATGTACCAAAAAAAAAAAAAAAAAAAGGAAGAGGATCAAGAGATAGGTGGAGATTGAAGGGAAGGAGTGCAAAAGCAATGAAAAAGAGTTAATATGAGTTATGTACATGTGCCAACTTCCCACAATGTAAACATTATGTACTGCATACATATACTAATAAACTCCAAAAAAATAGAAAAGCATTTAAAAAAGTAAAAAAGAAAAAAAGTTCTCTCAGCTAATATCAAATGTTCACTGAGGATTGTTCAGATGTTTTCATAGACATTGGATTTGAGCCAGACAATGGACTTATTCAAAGACATCATAAAATACCACATGGGTATTTTTGACTATTTTGTTTTGCCTCAAAAATCCTATTAAATTTGCATGTAATCAGATTATGCTAAGGAAAGTTAATGATAAAATCCTGCTGAATATACTGTATGAGAGCATTATTTGCCATGAAGTAAAATAACCTCTGCTACTAAATCTGAACGTCCCAGAGTTGAAGTGTCATTTGAACTCCTAAGAATACTCAGAGAGGGAAAGAGGGGGGTGCTCCAGTGAGAAGCTGTAAAGCAATATGTTGTTGATTATGTTTAAAACTGATTAAAGGCATAGGATAAGTTGTCCAGTTTTAAACTCCACTAAGAAGAAGGAAAGTTGAGCTCTTGAAAAGGATTCCTGAGATAGGTATTTATTTAAAGTGAGACTGAATAACAAATCAGAATGATGAATCCAGCCTAAAGGATTGGATTGTTCAGCCTTGAGACTGGAGAAGTGAGGTGTTAATAACAGTCTTTAAGGGTGAAGGGTTCTTACAAGAGAAAGATAGATTAGCTGTTTCCCATCGCCACTGAGTAGAGAACAAGAGGATGGGATTTCACAAATATTTATTGAACATCTCTACAGAGTGCAGAACAGAAGGACGGAAAGTATAAAGGCTTTAGGTTAGAATTAAAGAATATCCTGAGAGTAAAGAATTTAATTCACTGAGAGGTTATAATTTTTGTTTTTGGAAGTCTTTTAAACAATGTCAGTTTTCCCTTCATAACTCTATCAATAAGCAGTAGTGTCAATTCAATTCAACAAATATTGATTGGTTTCTTAAGGCCTCTTCCAGTTCATTGCTTTCGGCCATCTGTCAGTGGCCGAGAGCAGAGTGATGAGAGTATCTTTGTGGAACTCGTCAGCATTTAAACTATTTAAGATAATGACAATGATCATCATGTTAATTATGATAATAACTTAGTAAAATCAGTAAAAGAGTAAAATTAAAAGGTATTAGTAATTGTGTAAGTTCCTTCTGAACTATAGAAAGCATTATGATATTTGGGTTATTCAAGTATACTATATAGATGTCTTCTGAACAGAAATAAATAATAAGTTAAAGAGGAAATCATTTTAAATGGCAATGTATGATTTTCATTAAAAACATATATGTGAAACTTAAGCCCTTTAAGAAATTTTTTGTCTTAACAATTTAACACATGTATTGGTAATTTAATTTTATTATACTTATTAATATAGTAATGATTGCATTAAACATTTAATTATTCTAACAAGGATGACAGTTATTCAGTTATCAGTTTGAAATATTTAATATGTTTTACAAAAATATTACTTTATATATTACTAATGGTCATTAAAAAATAAAATTGAGATGTGCTTACTGTCGTCCCTGTGAAGCTAGTCATCTTCTAAGAAATGCGTTAATAAGGCACTGCTTATCAAATTTTCAACTGAAATTCCATTAATGGTAAAAAGGAGCTACTGCATACTAGAGAAGGTCTAGGCATTTGGTCCACAAGGGAAAATGTCTATGAAGTCGTTCTTTGTTTAATTTTAATATTCATGCAAAATTTGTATCTCATATGTAATGTGGTTTTTATTCATTGGTTGACTACCTAGTATGGGTGAGCTATTGGTTAAAGCCCTGGAAATGTAGTATATTATAACACACAGGAAAATTCCTTCAATTGTGGTGATTTCATTCCAGTTTGATAAAACTAATGATGAAATAAATAAACATAAAGTATGAGAGATTAGTATAAGATCCATTCATTTTGAAATTAAAATGATATTTGAGCTTCTTTATGCTCAGAAACAAACTTTTTCGCTGTTTCTCTTTTTGGGTAATTGGTAGAATGCTGTTTCAATGATCCTGTCAAGTTTAAGAAAGTAAACTAAATATCTATTTAACATGTTAAGTTCAGCAATGAGGTGATTATCATTCTTTAGCCCTGGCAGCATTGAAGATGCAGTCTGTTCTTTGGGAAAGAATGCTGTCAGTTTCCATTTTTGCTGTCTCCAGTGTACATTAAGATAATCACTAATAAGAGATGGGCAAAAGTGAGCATTGTAGTGCAATATTTCGAGGCTTTCTTGCTGGAAATTTTGATAAGTATGTTTTTTGATGACAAGTTAAGCCCCTTGTGGTTTATGATGGTATGAAAGTGTCACTAATTTTTCGGTCAATCTTCTCTTGTCCATGATAATCTTATAAAAAGACTGGTTGTGGAAATAATGATGATTGATAATGCCATTAATTTCAAACTGATACTGTAATTTTCATCACATGTGAATTATCTGAGCCTTGCAATCTACATAATCAACTCTCTTCACTGAAGTTTCAAATTTGATTCTCATTGTGCTGGTCATGTACAAATGCATTATTTCCCTTATAATTTTTTCATGCTACAACTTGTAGGAACATTTAAGTAGGATAAATTTGCAAATCTGTTAGGGTGATCATTAATTTAAATTGATTTATTTTGGATTTTAACCTCTTAAGAGTGCATAATTTTTCCTTCATGGAGAAAAATTCATGTCCAATACTTTCCTTCAGTGAAGTTCACCAGAGAAAATTACCCACATTCATGTGTTGTTCAGTAAAATTTTTCTAATGATACAATAATCACACTTAAAACTTTTCAAAAATTTTATTTCAACTGTTTTACAACTCAAATAAACCTAACAAGGGAAAAATAAAAGGTGAACGCTTAAGAAGCGAGGTATGATTCAAAAGGTGACTCCTGGAATTCAGAAAGTGGCCTACCCCAGATATAGGAGAATACTTTTGTAATTCTATCTCTCATGGGTTTGGCACCATTTGTATACATGAATACATTCGTTTCTCCAATTAAAACAGTATTTTAAAAAAAGCAGTAAGTGGAAAAAACTCACATACCTGCAGAAATTTTCACTCATACTTTTAACTTTAAATATATGAGAAGTGACCATGTCATCAAAAATAGTGGAGTGGAATGATTAACTTGGGAAAAAATAAGGAAAATTGTTGATGTTCATGGTTTCATCTCAGAAAAGTATAGTATTTGGTTAACCTCCATTTTCAAAAAATTACTCACATGTTATTCAAATATATTACATTTTATGGTTTAGATACCATAAAATGGTGAATGCTTGAATGCTTATTTTTGGTCCAAAGCAGATTCAAATATTCACATGCTAAAATACTATAATATTGGGTTCAAAACTTATTACCATTTAGTAGCCAAATGAGAAGAGTTCTCATTTTTGATATGTATTTCAAAATATTATGTAATTTTTAAAATTTTCTTTTCATACACTAAATCATGCCTTTAATGCTATAAATTTTCCTATAAAATCCGATTTAGCTTAACCTTACAGTATGTCATTTTGTGTTACTATAATATTCTTTAAAAACAAACAACAAAGTATAAAAATTCACATGGCAAAAGTTACTGCAAACAAATCAAAAGGAAATAATTGTTTGGAAATTGTTATGTTCATAATATAAATAAAGAAAAGTTGGCAAAGATATGAAAAAACACTATTCAAAAGAGAAAATATAGATCACCAATAAACAATTTCATAGATGTTCAACCTCATTAGTAGCCAGGAATTGTAAAATGGATTTCATGTGCTCACTTCGGCAGCACGTATACTAGTAAAATGGATTTCTGTCTCAAGTCAATAAACTTGAGAAATTCATAATATCTAGTTCTTTTTTTTGCATAATATCTAGTTCTAGCCAAGTTTCAGGCAACTAAACACTTTCATGTATTACTAGTGACTTGTGAATTGCTAGGAACTTTTAGTGAATTTTCTAATAATGTGAATTAAAATGAAAAAAAACTTAATATTTTCATTATAAGGGATTTATCCCATATTATTGTCACCATCACATAAGTATAAACTTATACAAGATATGATTGATGTATACAGTGAATATTTACATTAAAATATTTATTACAGTTAGATACATTGCTATTAATCTCCCTCAAAATGTTCCCCCATACTTTGAACGCAGTTATCCCACTGCCACTTTCTGAAGCAGTTCTGAAAGTTTTCTTTCCTGAGTGTCTTTGTGAGGTGTGATAAAAATAAAATGCTGCCACTGAGTGCCTTGCAATGGAAAGGCGAGCTCATAAAAACATTACAGTGTGTTTTCATCCACCTTACTCGCTAAATGTGCCACCATGCAGCTGTTGCTCTTCTAAGTTAAAATGATCATGAAAAGTAAATGTTTTTTTAATCTATTCAGGGCATTGAGACAGCCACAACAGCTCAACTAGAGACACACATGAAACAGAACTTTCAGAACTGCTTCAGGAAGTGAGAATAGTGGGATAAGTGTATTTGAAGCAAGGTGGGTATTTTGTTTTAGGTTGATGGCAGTGTGTCTTTTGCTTTGATAATATTTAAAAAAAATTTAAAAGTTCACCTCATCGTTTGATCATCATGTGTTACAGCATTGTTCAGGAAAATTCTAGAGAAAAATAACTACATTTCTATCATTAACAAGATTATTAAATAAGATACAGACTTTTAAATTTTTTTGGAATTTCAAAGATATCTTTATTAATCTGGTAATACCTTCATGTTTTCATATTCTGTGGGAAAAATTGCCAACTTCTAAAAAAATGAGCCCTTTTGAAAATCATGTAACACACAACATACACACAGGAAGCCACAACATAAAACATGTTTGTGTATACCTGTAATCCCAGGACTCTGGGAGATTGAGGCAGAAGGATCACAAGTTCAAGCCCAGGCTGGGCAATTTAATGGTTTAGTGAGACCCTGTTACCAAAAAAAAAAAAAAAAAAAAGACGGAATGTAAATTAGTGTGAAGGCCCTAGTTCAGTTCCCAGTACCACAAAAAAACAAAAAAAAAGTAAAGAAAAAGAAAAAACAAATACCACCCCCCAAAAAACCTGTGTTTGTGAGAACATGGAAAAGTCTAGAGGAAGCGTGTAATTGTGGTTAAATACCTAGCTCAGAGAAATTAAATATTAGACTAGATAGAGGAAATTATTAATTGCCGTATAACTTTGAATTTTTCCCTTCTCACAAGGGCATGCATTACTTTTATAAAGGAAAATCTAATGAATAAAGTATGAAGATAAAAAGAATTTAAAAATATCTATTCATTTAGCATATTTAGAATTTTCAGCATGGTTTTATATTGAAGAGTATAAGAGAATACTGTGAGAGGAAGTAAGATTAATCAACCATTAGTTACTAAAATAATTTTAAGAAAATGGTTTTAAAGAGATGTTGAGATGTTGTAAAGAGATGTTCTACTTTGCAAGAGAAAGCTTTGTTTGTTGGTTCGACTAAAGAGAAAGAAAACCTGGATTTTAAGGGTACGAATTTGTTTTTCAGAAAATTAATTCGTGAGGATCTCCTAACATGAATGACTCTAGTTCCTGTGTTCCTGATTCTTACTTGATCTTGTTCATTTGATGTGACTGAAGAGTTTATAATGTTAACTTCCGTAATAGTACTCATGGTCATTACTTTCCAGTTGTGTCTTGCACATACCTTTTTCTATTCTGAGATTTCACTGGAGGAATACATTAGGTTACATATAAAATGTGCCTGTGTTGATTATTGTTGACAGAAACACGTACAAACTTCTTCCAAAATATCTTTTGTAAAACTAATCTATCAGGAAAATGTGCTGGTTTTCATTTGTCTTAGAATACTCAAGTCTGAGCCACCTATCCTTACTGTTATATCCAGAGAATTTGATAAACTACATCAAAGTTTTCAAAGAACTAGAATTTTTGTCTTTGCTAATTCTGAAATACTTAACATCTTGAGAAACACATCAAGCAGAATACTTCTTAGTGTAGCTAATGGAACGTAAAGATCAGTAAAAATAATTTTTATCATAATTATAGAGCTCAAGTCGAAATTCTACTTTTCATCTGATCTTTTTGACGAATGAAAGCACTTCTTAAATTTGCTATTAGACAAAAGGGGGAGAATTCATTTTATTTTAATGTATTTTTATTTCATTCCTTTTCATTCAAACGTTTAATTTCCGTAAACTTTATAAGAAAGAGAAAATTTATATAAAGAGATGCTAAGTTATTTAGTATATATTTTAGACACCTGTGCTTCGTGTCTCTGTTATTGAAGTAAAAAATAAGTCTGTCTTAGAATTCTATTCATATCACTACTTCTATATGCCTACCATCTGCTATGTTAGATTTTTTTTCCTAATTAATATTTTCAGAAATTATTATCACAGTTAAGTGTTTTGGTCTTTAGGACGGAGGTTCATGAAAACTGAATTTTATCTCTTCCATATTGATCTGCTTATTGCTGATGCTTAAAATTTTGGAATTGATAATACTTATTATTCTAGGAAATATGAATTATTCAATCAGTTCCAAACTTTCCAAATAACTGTCTGGTATTTTAGAAACCAGAAACAAAAATTATAATAGGAGTTTAGACTATAATATATTGCTGCAAGGATAATTATTAAGGGAAAACACAGCTGACATTTTCTGATTTATGCACACAATCAGAGATGGAGTCCAAGGACTGTGACATAATTATCTTCATGCTAACAATTTTTGTAAATCTCTTGACAGAATTTTAGCTAATTTTAAAATGCCTTCTGAAGATTAGCACTTAAAATTGTTGGGGAAAATAGCACAATTTATTAGCAACGGTATAATTGTAAACCTTCTAAATACTCATTGTGAATATCACTTAGACAGTGACTCCTGCTTTAGCAGCTGGTATATAAGACACCAGTTTATGGAGTCTTGAAACAACAGAGAGTGGAATCTAATTAAAGAGGATTACGTGCCAAAGAAAAATTATTAAAAACAGACTAATAGACAATTGTTATGTATTTAGAAGTCTCTGCCAAATTCTCTTTTTGATACAAACTCATGTAAGTAACTGTGAAGTAAAAGCCTTTATTCTTCCAAACTGAAAAGTTATTAGAAGACTTTCTCTTTTGTGACTTAAAAATGATTGCTGTTCTGAATTTTAACTTAACACAAGAACTTAAATGGGACTACTAATCTTGTCTCATGTATTTAAAATGCACATGTGCTTTTAAAGATAAGTGATTAGATATACTATTTTAGGTTTTGCGATTTGATGTCTAGTGCATTTGGTAATTTTTTAGGAAAATGTGACATTTTTCCTTTATAAGTGAAAATCAATTTATTAATTAAGATACTGTTTATTGAAACTGATGTTTGGCTTGTTTGCATATTTTTATTTGTAATGTACTTTTAAAATTCCTGATGCATGAATGATTGCTAATTTTCTGAACTGAATCTACTGAATTCCTCCTTTTTGTTTGGATTGACTCACTTTGTTGTGATCTCAAGGGTTTTATTCCAAACGTAAGACTGGAGATTGTTTAAAATGCTACATATCCATCTTCTTCTTATTATTATTTTATTTTATTTTATTTTTTTTGGTGCTGGGGATGGAACTCAGGGCCTTGTGCTTATTAGGCAAACATTCTACCGCTGAGCTAAATCCCCAGCCCCTTAAAATGGGAATTTTAAAGTAAGTTTTTTTCAGTATTAAAAGATTATGTTCATGTCTGTGAGTTCATCTGGTGTCTAACTTTATATCTGATACCCTCTGTAAGGTGTTTTTGCTGCATATCATGGATTGCATTATGCGACCTTCTGTTCCAAGTACACGTTTATAGAATTTGAGCAAATTAAACTTACATTAAAAATTAAGTGGTAAATACTAATGATAATGTTTCTATGTCATTAATAAATGCATAAACAAACATGATAGATTAATAAATGAGATATTTGTTTAACATAAGTAATAGTCCTAAAAATATATCCCTTATAGGAAAATTTAACCATTCAAATTGTCTTTTAAATTTAGAGAGGCACTGCTGATGCCAGAGTAGTAATGAAGAGACTACTTGACCTTCCCTGTCCTCCCGTTCTTGATCCCACATGTTTTCCCTTTCTGCTCGAACACTACTTATTGTAGTAGAAATTGCCTACTGCTTCAGAGAAAAACTTCCCCAAGAACAAGGGCTTATTTTCATTTTAAAGCTCGAAGATGACATCAGATTTCTTACCCCAGTAAGGTAAAGATCTTAGAGAGCAAATATATATCTATAGTTCTGTGATTATAATTAATTCATGAGGGTAAGCTTTCACATGACAAAGGTAAATGAGTGGTGATCTTGTCTTTTGTGGTCATTTTAATGTTGATTGCTAAGAGCTGGCATTGGTCAGCCTTTCTGTATAATAACATATCAGCCAGCATATGAAGTTCTTAAAACAGTTTATTGTAATTAATGAAATTAATGTAAAATATACCTTTGGTACAAAATACTTTTACAGAAGTGAATTCATAAATATATCATACATGAATGCTTGCCATTTGGGAGTATTCTGATCTTCTTGGATTTAGGTTTGTCCTTTTGGTGTCATCCAGTGTATGAGATGTGACTGGAAAATAGGGTCAATATTTAAATTTAAAAAAGTTATGACAATAAATGACACATTGGTGTTCTCCCTCAAATACTTCTCTTTCTTTCAAACACACTTATCCTGTTGTTCTTGCCGCTTTCTGAAACAGTTTTAAAGTCCTCTTTCCTGAGTGTCATTAGTTTTGCTGTCTTGGATGCCTGTGTCCTGACTGGATTCAAAACATTTACTTCTAATGGTCATTTTGACTTTGGGGAAAAGCCAGAAGCTCCATGGTTCCAGATGTTTATTCAGTGTGGATGGAGACACACTGTAATATTTTTATGAGCTTGACTTCTCACTGGATGTCACTTGGTAGCATTCACTATACTTTTGATAACACCTTTCGAAGACACAAAAGAGGACTTACAGAACTTCCTCAGAAGGTGGCAGGAATGATTGGCAAGTATGTTTGAAAGAGGAGGAGTATTTCGAGAGAGATTAACAGCAATCTGTCTTTTACTATACTAATTATTTTTAAAATTTAAACATTCACCTTTCTACCTTGTTCATACCTCCTAGCTGTGCTCACAACATCCACCAGAAATTCTGGGGGGCTGGTGAAGTCCCCTTCATTTCTTTGGAGTTCAAAGCAAGGAACTGGTTTTAGGAAGCTAACAACATAGTGCCACCCACTCCAGCTAAAGACATTTTTAAATGTTAAGTATATGCACACAGTAGGTTAGGAGAAGATAGGATGGCCACAACTTCTATTCCTTCCCTGTCTGTCCATCTGCCTCCCACTGCAGTTTGAAGCATGGCAAGGTGAATTTGACATTTCAGTATTTGCCACTCCTCTCTCTCCCACCCTTTCTCTCTCTCTCATACATATCTATATATCTCATCTATCTCATTATGCTCTTTAATAAGTATTATATGGCTGAAATGAAACAAGAGTGTTGGAAATGCATTGAGAATACATCTAAAGCCTCGAGAAAATGATGCAGAAGTATATTATGATTTATAGTATTTCACCTGTTCCTCCACTTTTGTTATTAGAAGGCAGTACAAACACTATCAACTTTTGACCACTCCAAGTTGTTTGCTTTATCCTTACTTTTAGCAGTCTGTTAACATGGTGTTGGAGTCTTTGTCTTCATACTACTGTGACTTGCAAATAATTTTGTATTTATTTCTATGGAGCAGAAAGAGCATCTGATTATGACTCATGAGTATATATAGAAAAATTATCTTAAAGAGTTTGGGATATTCAACCAGTAGAATCAGTCTTGTGGTAATTTTTACCCAAATGTCCATAAGGAGAGTTTATCTTGAGACTCCTAGGAGGAGCTGAGTTGTAGAACTCTAGACCAGTACTTACCTGAGCCAAATGGCATCACTGCTAATAATCTCTGTGTAATGTAAGACTGCTTTAGAAACTCCTTTACAAAGCAAACTTTCATAAAATCTACTGATTTCCTTTGATTAGAATCTGTGCTCACCGAGGAACCTTCTGTTTTCATTTGCCTGTCTCTATTGAGTTTTGTAAAAGGTAAATTTCACTGCTAATGTCATCAGGATAGTCTGGTACATATAATGGTTTCACATATTGAATAAATGCAGTTTATACTCTTGTTTTATACTTCTATTTGTATTAACTTGGTTAGTAGGAGACTGTACCAAAGGCAGTCCGATTGTCCTTCGACTGACAGAATTAACTGTGAGATTTCAAAACCCAAGAAGTAAATTTGGAACATGATGTAGTCATCCAATAAGGCTATACTAGAAGATGTCTTGGAGGAAAGACTGCTTGCTCCATTCATAACTTTCTTTGTATTTTTGCATTTTTACTTAAATATTTCTGTCTGATTATCTTTGAGATGTATCTGGGATGTATGTGAGAGCTCTTAGAAGATACATTCCATAAATCTTTGATTGTTCACTGTTATATGGACACACTAGAAAATCAAGGAAACAGTCTGCTTTCTTAAAAGTTACAGTGATCATTTTTAAAATGCTGTAAGATGTAATATATTGTCAAGTATAACAAACATTATAGAAGTCGTAAAGCCAGGCAAGAGAATAGAGAGTAAAAGCTGGTTTGTTTTAGACACAGTGGCCAAAACAGATATTTCCAAAGAAGTGACCTTGAAGAGGAGACCTGACTATCTGAAGAATATTTCAAGCAAAGGGATCAGCATATGCAAAGGCCCTGAGGAGAAAGGCTATTTTTGTGTCCAAGGAGCAGCAAAGAGGCATTTTGACTGGGACAAATTAGGAACAAGAAACCTGATAAGAAATAAGATGATTAGATCTGACAGAGCTTGAATGAGGACAAACTTTCCCAATTTGCTTATTTAAAATAATCATACTTTGAAAGTCTTTTCCATAATCAAGATTAAGTGAATGAGTAATATAATAGTGGTTTCCAAAAAAATAAATATCAAAATTGGTATAGTGATTTGTGGTAGGACATCACACCTGACCACAGAACTCTTCAACATATGTTGAAATAATGATACCGTGTTTCATTTGATTATTATATAAATCATGTGAGACTAAATTAAAAGATAGCCCTGCATTATTTGAACAAGTATGTTCTTATTTGAATAAGACATTAAAATTAAAAAGCAAATATTTAATTTGGAATTAATGCCTTCCCATATGTGCAGGAGTGAATGATCCGCTGGTAGGGTTCTGTAGCAGAACTGTTGTTATTTTTGTTTACCTCAAGAAAATACTAAAATGCTACTTGATTCTTAGAATGTATGGAAGTTAAAATCTTAAAATATTTCAAATGTAACATTTTATTTAGACTGTGAACCTATAAAAGATTTATTCTAAACTTTAGAAATGTATAATATTTAAGCAGTACTTTCTTGTTTAGGATATTTTTTACATAAATGATCACATTTAATTTAATCTTCAACAGTGACACTTTGAAGTAGATATTACTTTTGTCACTTTTAATGATATTCCCATTTTTTGAGGCTATAAATAAATTTGATGTAAATAGGGAGTGGTGGGTGAATGGAAGGGAGGGGAGGGGCAGGGGGAGAACCAAGATACAGGTACAAAATCACCATGTTGATTATGATCATTATGTATACATTGTACCAATACATGTTCTTGGTTAAAAAAAAATGATAAGCTTGAGATATTTCTAGGTAAATGGATTCACCTTGAGACCATACTTTTAAGTGAAATAAATGGGACACACATGTTTAAATACCACATTCTCTGGTGTGAGAAACTGAAAGTGTAAATAAAGACTAAAATGTATTGTATTGGGAAAGGGAAGAAAATGTCCAAATGGCAAAGAGAACAAGGGAGGCAGAGGGGGAAAGGAACAGAGAGATAAGAGAAATAAAAAATGGAAGGAAAAAATGGAAACAAAGCTTTTGTAAATAAGGAGGGAGGAGGGGTCGAAGGGAGGGGAGGGGAATGAGAAAAAAAAGGAGCAACAAGATATATCATATACAGGTACAAATCCCCTATGATGAATGTTATCACTATCTACATCTAAAATGTACCCTTAAAATAAATTTTTAAAAATTAAAAAATATAAAATAAAATATGAAACTTAATATTTGCTACATAAGACTGGTAGCCTCCTTTGGTGATAATTCCCCAAAGGTCTTTCAAAGCATAATATGCTACAGGCTATAGGCCATCTGAGATTTGTAATTATCATTAATATTCTCCTTTCCCCCATGGGATATGAGGCATTCTCATCTTATACCAATTGCCTTCTTGAATTGAAATTGTTTTTTTTCTTAAGAATTAAAAAAAATTTTTTTCTAATAAAGAAAAGCAAAACATGGCACCCTCAGTGACTAGTATGGTATCTGGAGTCTATTAGCTTGTAAATAAATATTCAGTGGATGACTAAGTGAATGGTTGGCTTTCATTTACAGCTTGCCAGCAGAGTTTTTTTTTTTAACATCATATATTCATTTAGATTTGTATTTAGATTTGTACTTACAATTTATATTTATATTTGATGGTAGTAGGCATTCAACTCAGTGCCTTTGCACTGAGTTACATCCCCAGTCCTGTTTTTATTTTTTATTTTGAGGCAGAGTCTCCTAAGTGTGCAGGTTACCCAGGCTTGTCTCAAACTTCCACGCTCCTTCCTCAGCCTCTCAGAGAACTTGGAGAGAACTCAGAGAACCTGTACGTAGGTGTGGCATCATATGTCAGGAAACTGAGCAAGGTGACTTGCCTAAGGATGTAGGTAATGGGAAATGGCGGTAAAACTTGAGGCTAGTCCAAATTCTCTTACCTTAACTCCCTCTTTCCTCTTAATCTGGAAAGTTTTAAATCATCTCAAAGATGTATTCAGAGGTAATAAACACGGACATTTCTGCACCAGCAGAATTGATTTCTCTCTTTTCTCTATATTTTCAATAGATTGTGAGCAAGTTGAGGTCTTGTCTTGTTTACCTTTGCATCCCTGTAGTTTCGTATGTTGCCTGACATAGATATTCATGATATTTTTTCCAAATTAAAGTCTAACTGACTTGAGCTTTGTTACTTAGAAATTCCGAGGCTTAAGCTTTTATAGCTATGTCCTTAAACTGTATGACATTTCACTTACTAAAATTATTTTTCTAATTTAATAAATTGGTCTGTATAAATTTTATACCCAACATATTTAGTTTACCTTATTTTAATGATTTCATAAAAGAAATGTAGTCCTGTGGAAATAAAGTCCTATGAACATATCAGTGAATTATTTTATTTAATAATAGAATTGGCTAGAGTTTCTTTTGTTTCTTTCTAGATCCATCCAGCATTAAATCAGTAAACATTTGACTGAATTTTGTTTCATATAGTTTAGCAAAGATAACTCAGTGATCTTATTTAAATTTCTCAGCACTGAGATCTTCTTGTACGTTATTTTCTCTCATGTATCTGTTAGTATTCTACTCATTTGTTTTACTGTGGTTTTAAGTAATCTTAACACAGATGAGATATAAAACACTATAAAAATCTTTCACAGTTGAAATTCTAGACTGTCCCTCAACCGATGGGGATTGATTTGGCAGGAGGCCACAAAAACCGGTTCTTTTTGATGCTTATTTTCCAGTTTCTAGTTTAAGTGCTGCCAAAATCCAAACACTTGGGAATTTAATTGCTCATTATATTTGTCATGGTGGTGTCACAGACCTAAATAAAGACCATAGCATGCAAAATATTTATGGGTATTAATTTGGGTTGAACGTGTATATATTGGATTCCTTAATTTTCTACATTACAAGGTGTAGTGTATCCAGAGAGAAGTAAGATGGAATAATGCAAAAACTTATGCCTCACTTGACTCTCTGTTGGTGAACTATTATTCATCTAGGCCAGTATCTAAATGTAACAACACCTAGATGAGGTTCTCTTCTGAACTTTATGTAGTTTACTCTTTAGAAGCATGCTCCTTAGGAGTTTGAGACTGGCTTTCAGGCTAGATTAGTTGGGTGCAAATCTCTGCTTTATCCTTTATTAGCTCCACAATGTAGGGCAGGTTATCTAGAGCTTCCTGTGGCTGTTTCCTCTTTTGAGATATAGGGATAGATATGGTGTTTGTGCAGATTAAATGAGTAAAGCTCCAATAAAATGCCCAGTGGAGAGCAAGTCCTCAATGTTAACTAGTTAACTGTATTTCATCCTGTATTTCATACTGAAAATCAAAACAAAATCTGTCAATTTTACTATGGTTACTAATATGATTTTCCAATTTCTTTCTAATTGAATAGGATAACCATTGCATTTTGTGGCAAATGGAATTCCTCTTAGGCACTAAACTCAATAACTTTCGTGACCTTATGTTTTTCCTCTGTGTTCCATCGGCTTGCTTCATGTTGTCTAATCTAGTAGGCCTGTGTTGTACTAGTTCCAGTGTTGTACTACTAATCACTGATTTTTCTTGCTCTCATGCCTGCTAATCTGAGAGCTTCATTAATTCTTTCTCTGTCTTCTTTTCCCCTTTCATTTCCCCTTTGCCTTTCCCTTTGTCCGTTATTACAAAAAAAGGACGAACCACCTCGCTTCTTCTCTGAAGGTTGTCACTGTCTCATGTGGTTAAATTGGTTAAAGGCAAGAAAGAACTGTTAGCAGGATGAACAGTGCAAGTCACTGCCATGGACAAGGTATGTTTTCAGAATAGTTAGGGACTTTTTTTAACCCTGGAAAATAAGTCTTCTATGTCTGTTTTACTTATGTCTGAATTTTTATTCTGGGATAGTCCCAAACTCATGTAAAGAATAATATGTTAAGATATTTTTCAATGCGAATAAGTTTATAATTTTTTCTCAGCTCCAAATGCATGAAAACTTAGCTGAGAACAGACATGGACACAAAGCCATTGGCTTGAGTTTACCTACAGTTCCTAGAGTTAGAGAAATTTTATTGACAGTGAGCCTGCTTACCTCCTTTCTAGATCTCTGGTGCTTAAATTTATGGAGATGATGAGATAAAGATGTTAGGTTCTTCAGACATTTATTCCCTATGACAAGAGCCTAATGTTGCTAGATTTAGAAATTCAATCATATATTTGGATTTTGATACTTTCGTATATTGTTCATGAAACAGAAATAATCTTGGATTTGGTTCTCATTTCTGGACATGGAAATATATTTGATCAAGATAGCAGATTGTTGAAATGCTTATTGTTTTGCTTATTTCCTTTATTTCTGTTGGGTGCAATAAGTTTTAATCAGTATCACAGTATAAAACATGGAGCTTTGCTTTTTTTTCTGTTAGCCTAATACTGTACTAATTTTAAGTTTACCTACCACTTTATGGAAGAGTATACAATTTTAGCCAGTTCCTGATAAAACTGAGTCTTCTCCTCATTAAAATGAAACTTTTCCTTTAGAGGCTTGGGAACACTCTCTTTCAGTCATGTGAATATTGGCTTTCTCAGTCCAGGGCCACAGAGACATCACTGGGGGCAATTTACGGCTCTCTCCATCTTTTTTTTCTCTCTCTTCTGCATCCAAGAGACTGTTTTTATCACCTGTCTCCATTGCTGGAAAAACTAGATATTGAAGTAGTCTTCCAACCCTAGTGTCCAGGCCAAAATTGGATTTAAAAAATCTCAAATCCAGTGATTTTATTGTCTCCTTTAATTCTCTCATGAACTTGTTCTCCTACAGTAGTGGTAAGATAAAGTTTGAGGTTGGCAAGAGAAGGAAGTCGGTGAGTGTTTTCAGAGCAAAAAGAATGAAGTCAACAGACAATTATATAGATATTTTTCTTCATAGCTTTAATCCAACACATTGAGATAGGAAAGAGGGCAAATACATATTTGTGTAGTACTGTAGAGATTCCTCAAGGTGTTTGTATAGTTTTCAATTTGTAAATCTAAAAAAAAGTAAAATTTCTTTAAGGATTCTGTTTTTAAAAGGCTCTCAACCTAAAAATATTAATGTAAAATAAATGTCTCAGAATCAATCATACTAATATTCATTTTTAATAGGATTTAAGTATTATGAGAAACATTAAAGTTTGTTTTTAATTTCATTTATTGTGTTTTATTGTACAGTTTTTCCCAGGGGACTTAAGCATGGTTTATTGGGATGACAAGAGGCTGTGTGCACTGTGTTTGCTTTTGATTTCCAGCTAGTATGTCACAGTGTTGTAGCAGGCTGCCTTAAATCTTTGTCGTCCTTGATTTTGTTTGCCAGGGGCATTATTGCTCGGTCTAGGGACTAACTTTAAATGGCTAAACTGAGATCTTAACATTCCATCTTAATTATAATTAGCAATTATCAAGCTCTTCCACTGATATTAATGATTAAACTGCACATCTCTTATAGCACTGCTAGTCTTAAAAAACACAATACCCTAACAGAAGACAATTCTTATTAAATAGATTCAGATACAGTGTTGCTTAATTTTCTTAATTCCTATTGGTAAACGCAAGTCTGTAAAGCTTTCTTAAAACTCAACCAAACTGAACAAAAATATCCTGTCAGAGGCATAGATGTATTTCTTTTAAATGACAAAGGAATATATATGTCCAAATATCTCTATATATCATACACATACAAAACTGGAGATTTATTGAAAATATACTCATGGCAATTAAACAGAAATATCTTTTGCACATCTGATTTATAAGCCATCTCTGAGGAAGCATCAATTTAATGGTAGGTGGTGTTTTTCATACCAAGAATCAGTAATTTAAATTTTGAAAAAAAAATAGGTTAAAAAACTTTCTTCTACTTTAAGATTTTAATGTAACACTCTTAGTGATCCGTGTAAATTGAAAAGAAATCTGCCTATTTGAAATCTACTTATTTGGAAAGAAAAAATAAGTATAATATATGACTACAGAGAAAACACACATTGATTTTACTAATTGTTGAATTTGGAATTAAAATATCAAGATTTATAGTCAGGAACTCTGAATAATTGTTGACTCTACTATTGATGATAATCACACACTTTGAATACATTTTATTTTATTTTTTAATTTTTTTAAAATTTTTATTTATTTTAAACCAAGAACATGTATTGGTACATTTTACATACAATGGTCACATTCATTACATTTATTTTGGACCTATACATGATGCATCTTGGTTTTCCCCCCTCTTCCCCGCCCCTCCCCTCTGTTCCCTCCCTCTCTATTTACAGCAGGTTTATTCATCATTTTCCATATTTTCCCTTTC
>PVJO010020046.1:0-32905 GCA_004026905.1 Hystrix cristata | reverse complement strand
CTCAGCTCCACCAGGCGAGACTCCACTTTGGCCAGCTTTTGAACTGGGTTCAGGCTGCCAACCTCTGCATCTCCAATGCAGACTTTGTATACTTGATTAATTTTTTTACTAAGTGAGTCTATCAGTTTTTCCTGAGTTTGAGAGAAAAGAGAGAGCAGAAAACATTATGTTGCATTACTATTTGGTTGTTCAAATAAGTATAAAATTCCATTTTACTATGCTACAATGGAAAGTCCATTTATTTAATTTTTTTTTTTTTTTTTTTTGGTTTTGAAGCTTAAACACAGGGCCTCTGGGCATACTAAGTACGTACCCTCCCACGTGCTACACCCCAGTCCCTTTTAAAAGAAAAGCTTTAATAAGACCAGTGAGAGAATGTGGGTGTTTATGTCATTATTTCAGTAAGGGTATTTATATCATAATGTAGAGTGACACCTTGCATTGTTTTCTTAAAATATATTTAAGAGTAGGTATAAAAAGTATAAGAAGACAATTTCTTCTTGCTAGAACATTTTTTGTGTATCTGATTCCCTAACATTCAAGGAGAGGCAACATACACATTTGAAATTCTTTCACACCCCTAGTGACATGATATGTGAGCCACTTTTCGCGTTTATTATCTAAGTTGCTGACCCTAAATCATTAGGTGTGGCAGTTCCTTGCCCACATGCCTCAGCTCCTCTTCTAGACTAAGCACCCAATGATACGGACCACTCCTCAAGCTCACACTGTGTTTAAAACAGCCCTTGCCATAGCTACACAATAAACGTTTGCTAAATAAATGAACGTATTCTTTCAGAGAAAAATGTTTACAAGCAAATGGATGCCCAGGCTGGCCGACCAGAGTCTTTTTAGGAGGTTACTTGTCATGGTCCCCATTGGGAAGGCGTTGCCATAGTCTCATCTAAATACAAGCCACACTTTGCCCATCCCTCTACTTTGATACTCTGCGGTTGTAACTGTTGGCGGAGACTGTTGAGCTATTAGTAATGTGTTTGAGGATCATCAGAAAATTGTTACCCTCTTTCTCCACTGTGTACCCAGAATTCATTGTCAAGAGGACCTCAGTGCACTGCTGAAGTCAGTCATTTTCCAGGTGGCATCCTGCCCCAATCCCCCCACTTCTGGTTGAGAAGATGAGAATCATCATTGAGGACAAATAACACTCAAGACAGTGTGGCTCCTAGGGTGTGGGTGGGTTCACAAGCTCTGTGGAGCCACCAGGACTTGATTAAGGCTAAGATCTGACCCCAAGGGTGCACCATCTCTTTTGCCTCCTAATTTAACAAGCCGTCTGCAGTTCTGTTAACCTCAAAGTTCCCACCTTTTCTCTAACTACTTATTCTTTTTCCTATTTCTATTAAAAACACGATCCTTTTAGAAAATTTGGAGAAATACAAAATAATATGAAAGAAGCAAAGTCCTCCCTAGAATAACGTTGTATTTCCTGTTTATATCAACACATTCCTTTTAGAAACCTTGGGGACATACAGAAGAATGTAAAAGGAAAAAAGGGTAAAAGTAACTTGGGTTGAAATACAGTCCATCACAGAAAAAAAAATCTTGCTGTGATGTAAACCATTAAAGTAGAAAAATATAAGATAATTTTTAAAAAACAATTTTAATATAGTATGAGAATGGTTAGCATTGACAGAAATTTCTGAAGCAAGCCCCTGGAACATTTAGAGCTTTGGAGAGGAAAATACATCTTTTCTTTTTCATCTTTTTTTTTTTTTTTTTAAATTCGCTCATGAAACAGGAGGAGGAAAAACATTGTTATGGCTGGCATCTAGATGCCCCCCTAAAGTCTCATATGTTCATAGGTGGGGCTTTTTGGACTGGCTGGACCTAGGGTGTGCGATTCAGGGTATGTGGTACTAATTGGAATTAGCATAGTTCTGGGGGTGGCTGAATGGATTTGCTGAAGATTGAAGTCCCATCCTGGGCGTGGGTGGTGCCATCCAAGAGGCTTGCTAGCGGATGAGATAAAAGGGAAAGGCAGGCTCCCTCCTGTTCCACGCTTGCCGCCTCCTGTCTGCCCTGCCATGGACTGTTTCTCCTCCGAGAAGCCCCTCTGCCACTCTGCCTTGCCTTGGAGCCAGCTGACTACGGACTGAAGCCTCCATGGACTGTGAGCTGAGATAAACCTTTCCTGCTTTAACTTCTGCTTGTCCGATATTTTGTCTCAACAATGCAGAGAAGTAACTAAGACAGACATGAAGAAAGATAGTTCCTGACTAACAGCATTAAGAAATGAGAGAATGAAATTAAGGACGATAGCATGTATGGAAAAGAGATTGAGGGTCTGGTCCACACTATAAAAAAGGGCAAAGAGAGCCCAAGGTGGAAGCCGACTGATGAGAGAAGTGTGAGCCTGATCCCTGGAGCCGCCACCAGGTGGCAAGCCTGGTCCAGAGCACCTGGGAGGAGGCGCTGCTGGGGAGAGCGGGGAGGAAGGGCTCTCCTGTCTCCCAGGGGGCAGGGGTAGGTTAGGGAAGACTGAGCCCAGGAGCGAAGCTTCAGGTGCGCTCCAGCAATGAGCGGGAGGCGTCGTGGCCAGGGCAGTGTCTTAGGGCCAACCCCAGCGTCAAGCTGGAGAGGGACCTGCGGGCCACCTACATGTGGGCGTAAGCTCTTTCCAGCCCCAGGATTCCCTCCTTCTAACTCGTGTCACTTTCTGCAGTGCGCTGACTGCACACGACTCTCATCTCAACTCCATCAGCTCCCGGTGCGAAGGAAAAACCGGAGACCAAGTTGAGCAATGGGATACCGTGTGCTCCTTTTCACGTTCAACGAAAACGGCTGCTGCACAAAACAACGCGGGTGAATCTCACCAACAAAGTGCTGAGGGCAAGAAAGCAGACGTATCACTCGCTTCCACTTCTGTGAAGTTCAGAATCGGGAAGCTAACTGATGGAGAGAGAAGTCGGGGCAGTGGTCGCCTTTGAGGGACTGTAGAGGCTGGAAGGGGGATGAGGAAGATGGGGGAGGTCCTGATAACAGTCTATCCCTAATGTGCGTGTGGGGTACCTGACGGTGTTCACTTTGAGCGAATTCCTCAAGAGGAACATTTAGGACTTTCACCGTTGCATTACACTTGAGCTGACATTTCTACTTTGAAAATAAAATACTGAATCAACGAAAAGTTTTTAGGGGATTAAGTTCAGTTAAGAAGGTGGCAGTTTTGAAAGAATAAATAATTGCATGGCTTAAACTCCAAAGTAACTATGATAATTAATAACAAAATTAGGTGCATCACACACACCACAGTAAAGCTAGGGAAAAAAAACTTTAAAAATTAGTTATAACTATGCGTATTTACTCAGAAAGGATTATGTTTTGTACATTTTGAGAGTTGAAACAATGGAAAGACGGAAAGTGGAAAACTCCAAGGAAGGACTACCTTTCTCTCCCAATTTTCCCGTCCCACCTCCTCTTCTGAGCCCCGCACTTTTTATCTCTGGGAGACTCTGATATATTAGGGCTATTTTCCAGAATGCACAGAAAAATTTGGCATGAATATCAAATTTATACTCGTGATCAAAATTTTATGGATAGAGTGAAGAAATAATTTTCATTTTTATTTTAATGATCTGGTTGCCTCAGTATTTAAGAGGATTGAAAATGCCACTTGTTTTCATAGTTGCCCTACACTTGGATGAAAGGGGCTTGGTTGGAGTGGAGATGGGCAGAAGTCACAGATACTTTTCTGGCATTTTTCGTGTCAGTTTGCTTCAAAAATGGTTTAACACAGAGTTGAAGGGTGGAAATGACCCAAGGTCCATCAGCAGATGAATGTGTAAACAAAATACGGTAGAGACAACGGAATTCAGCCTGCAGAGGAAAGGCAGTGCTGACGCATACAACAACATAGGTGAACCTTGGGAACACCATGTAGCGAGAAATAAGCTGCACACCAAATAGCACATTCTACACAGTTCCACTTATGCGGGGTCCTGAAAAATTTACAGAAATGACAAGTAGAACGGTGGGGGCCGGAGGCTGGTGGAGAGTTAGCGTTTAGTGAGCACAGAGTTTCCCTTTCACGAGATGAAAGTTCTGGAGACTGATTTTGAAACAACGCAAATGTGCTGAACGCTACCGAAGTGTACATTTAACAACAGTCGAGATGTTAAATTTTTATGTTGAAATGAGGATAAAAATGTTCTGAAAATAGACAGTGGTGATGGTTACACAGCATGGTGAATGTACAAAGATGATCAAAATATGCAGTGAATGCTTACATTTTAAAAATATATTACAATAAAAGACATTATCGCTCATCCCCTTCACCCCCCACTCCCACTTCAAACACACTCGTCCTGACATTCTTGCCACATTCGGAAGCGGTTCTGGAGGCCCCTTTCCTGAGTGCATTCACAAGGAATGATCGGAAATATGGTGCATGCAGCTGCCAAGTGCTAGCCAACAGAAAGAAAGTTTCTTTAAAACACGACGGTGTCTTCCTCCACTTTATTCGTCAGATCTGGCACTGTGAGACTTCTGGCTCCTCCTTGAAGTCAAAGTGACCACGAAAGGTCACCAGTTTGAATTGAGTCAGGGCCTTGATAGCATCACGATAGCACAACTAAAAATACACAAAAGAGGACTCCAGAGCTGCTTCAGGAAGCAGCAAGTATGATGGGAGAAGTGTGTTTGAGGGGGACTATTTTGAGGGGGATTAATGGTAATGAGTCATTTACTGTAATAAAATTTAAAACAATTTTTAAATAGTCACCAAATATTCAAAATATCTGAATATTTTTGGCTCACATTTCATATTACTCACATTGAATTCCAGGCTTAAAATGGCTGAATGACAGATTTTATGTGTATTTTTACCACAGTAAAAAATAATTAAATAAAATAATCATTAAAGGACTAGGAGGAGATCATCAGTGGCACTTCTTGCTCCACCAACGTGCACTCTCATCTTCTGCTAATTTAGGGCATAGTAACACCCTAGGATGTGTGTGTGTGTGTGCGGTGCATGCATGTGTGAAAGAGCCATACGTAGTGTTTGCGTTTTGTAACCCTGCCCACCTGAGGGTAGGGGAGACCATTCACCTCTTCGATACAGTTCCCCCAAACTTACCTCTGTGTAGAAATCAAGTTCATAACCATAGGTGTGATATTAACCCCGCCTATTAGTTTTGAACTTTTATTTCACTCAAGGTGAAAACCTACATTAGATGGAATTTATTGTGGGTACAAACACCACCCTAGTCATTCATTCAACAAACATTTATTGAGTACCAGCTTTATGGGAACACTAAACAGAGCTAAGTAAGAAGAATAAGACAATCCCTATGCTTGAGGGACTTGCAGCCTGCGGGGGAGATGAACTTGTTAGTAAGTTAGTATACTAGCTGTTTGTGAAGGCACATCCTTGTAATCCTTGCACTGAGGCCAGCCTGGGCTACATAGTGAGTTCAAGTTCGGCCTGGACTATCTAGCAAGACAGTATCTTGGAAAAAAAAAAAAAAGAACCCCAAAATTAAGTAATACCAGTGTGTGTTACAGGTACCGTGATAAGGAGCCTCTATCTGGGCCTAAAGACGCTAAAATCTGATTAAGCTCAGTGTTGGGCCTATTTCCCATTCAGTGTTGATTCACTGTTAGCTTCCTCTGTTAATTACTCGCTCCCTGAATTGCCAGCAAAATGAGCACAGGCAGGGAGCCACTCCATATGTCTATGCCGTGACTGAAAGAAATATTTTATAAGGGAAACCTCAGTATCATAGTTTGTGACAATCAGAGCAACGTTTTCAGTGTGCCAATTTAAATGACCCCTATATAATAAGTTGCCTGTTGTATACTGGCAAGATAATTGCAAGCTGGTTTTCCACCTCTATCACCAACCTGAGACTTGGGGTTTGCTTTAACTTACCCTTTCAAATGCTTAGTGCAAAGGGAGGGCAAATTATTATTATCATGCGTCGAAATAAAGTTACCACCAGCAAAGAATGATTACCTGAGCATCTGAATTAAATTCTCCAAAGCTAAAGAGCCTGGAGCGCAATTCCAACTCAGCAGCCTTTTCCTCTTCTCGCAGGCAGTTCGCCATCAGCATTTCCTTGTGCTCCACCAGGAACTCTATGTTGCTATTTCTATTGCAAAACAAGAAAGAGATCCCTCACCTGTAACTCGTGGTTTAGTGAAACGACCATCAGCCAAGCGCATTAGCGCTGTCCGGAACGTGGGTCAACGCCGTGCGTCTACCGAGCCAGCAGGAGCCCGCGTTTGAAGGCGTTGCTGAAGTACATGCAACTTTCAAATTACAGCGAGGAAAAGAAACGTTCTGGGGCTGCTTCCTCTCCCTCCCCTACTTTTGTGACACCCAAATACAGAGCAGCAGAGCTGAGGGCCCAGGAACCCCAGCTATGAAGTGGTCTGTTAGAGGTGAGCGCTCTCAAATCTGGCTAACTGGCAGAATTTATGGGGAACAACAGGGAAGATCGCGGCCCCCGACTCCCCGTGTCCAGCTTCTGCTGGAGCCTCAGAGAGACAGCCTGACATAGATCTCCTTTCGTGGCTGCCCACCATGGTCCCCATCCACCACAGTCCCGAAAATACTCTGTACGGACCGAGAAAGACACAAGGATTCGAAGCATACGCTAGTGACAGTAGCAGCTATGAGATGATGATTCTGGGGTTCCTTTTGAACAAATTCATCTGTTCTTTTTTCCCTTCAGTACTAGGGACCAACCCAGGACTCCATGCGTGTTGGGCAAGGCCCCCCTCACCCCTGCCACTGAGTGGCACCCCCAGCCCTCAAATTCATTTGCTCTGAATTTAAATGGAGTGTGACCTACTATTTAAAAAGATTGTCACCTTCTGGCCCAGAAAACTGTCCTAAAAAGATTCTACACACTTTTATAACTGGCTATGCATAACGATATCATCTCTAAAGCTTGAAGCTCCTTTTCAAAATAATATAAAATAGTAGAATAGGAAGGAATTTTGTAAATCATCACATCCACCTCCTTTTTATGCCTCCTGTAATAGCCCTGATATATTGATGTATGAGTCATAAAATCATAGTGTTAAATCACAGAAAATAATTTTGCTAAGAGTCACAGCCAAGAAAACCAAATTGATTAGCACCCAAAGCACAATTTGATTAAGGAAACGATAGCCAAATGATAGCATGAAACTAAAATGCACAAAAATCAAGGGTACCATTTCAATTCTTTTTTAGTCTTCTAAACTATATTTTATTATTATTAGCTAGGAAAATGTTTTTATTAGTACATATTTGTAATGTAGAGTAGTGATACTCATTTTGGGGCACTGTTATGTGCATATGACACATCTTGATCCTTTTCGATCCCTTTACCTCTTTCTTCTTTTCTCTTCCTTCATTTTGCTGGTTCCCTCCCCCATCTCCAAGACTCTACTTCTTAGCCAGGAAAATATTTTGATGAGTGAAAGTAAACAGGGACAAAATTAAAGTCAGTCTGTTCTGTGTAAATACACCGCGAACCTTTTACACTCATGGTGTAAAGTAGTATTAATAAAAAATCCCAGCCTCAATCTATAGTGACAGTGAAGAAGAGCCATCGTGAATGAGTTGACCCAGTTTCTGATCAGAAATTGCTTAACAGAATAAGTCTGTTTTCAATGACTTACATTTTGTCCTGTATAACTTTTTCTCTTTTGTTTACCTCTTCAAGATTTTCATCTACATCTTGGGAATATTGGACCAACGTCAGATTCTGCTCTTCCAGATCTGTGAGGACCTGAAGTAACTCTTCCGGTTCCTTGAAATAGAGCTCTGGCAGCTAATCAATCAATAACAAAGAACAGAATTCACTTCCAGGTAGGCACTTCCACATAAGTCATCATCTACATGACTTGTGTAGATAATACTGTTGTTGGCTTTCTATCAGTGTGACAAAACACCCGACATAACTGATTTTCAGGAGGAAAGGCTCATTTTGGCAAGAGGTTTTGGAGATTTTGGCGCTCGTCACTTGGCCCTGCTGCTTTGGGCCTACAGTGACACAGGACATCAGGGCCCAGCATGTGCTGGAGGAGGACCGTTCACATTATAGTGGCCAGAAAGTAAAGAGAGAGGAAGGGGCCTGGTCCCCATATCTTCAAGGACATCCCAGAGACCCTTCTTCCACCATCTATCACATTGCCAACATATTGTCTTTGGGGGACGTTCAAGATCCAAATGATAGCAGCTGCTCCGACTGTGAGGGAGACAGGAGTAGAGAATTAGGAGGGAGCTTCGCCTATTTCCCTGGGAAAGCTGGTTCTCAGGAAAAGGGCATTCCGGGTATGAAGTGGGGGGATGAGAGAGACATGAATGGGGAGGGGGGGAAGGAAGGAAAGAGAAAGAGGGTAAGGAGAAGAGGAATAAGGGATATAGCAGAAAAAGAATTAAGGGTAGGAAACAGTGAAAGGGAAAGGCAAAGGAAATGGAATAGAAGAAAGACAGGAGGCTAAGTGAAGGTCACCCCCCCACATTGTAATTATTTTAGATTTCTCAAATTTTTAAGAATAAGTATCTATTACTTTAAGTAAATAGTATTTATTTGCGTATCTGTGCTCATCATTATTTACAATAGCTAAGAGGCGGAAGCAACCTAGATGTCAATGGATAAATGAGTGGAAAAATATATATACACAGTGGAACCTTATTCAGCCTTTAAAAAGGGAAATTCAGTCTTATGCTACAATATGGATGAACTCTGGGGTCATAATGCTAATTAAAAGTGAAACAGAATAGTCACAAAAAGACAAACACCGCATGATTCCACTTCTATGAGATATCTAAAGTAGCTGAGCTCTTAGACACGGAAAGTAGAATGATTGCTGCTGGGGGCTGGGAAGAGGAGAAAGAGGTGTTCAATTCATGCAGAGTTTCAGTTTTGCAAGATGAAAAAGTTCTAGAGATCCCGTTGCAAAACAAGTATGTATATAGGTAATTCTTCTGTACACTTAAAATGGTTACGGTGGTAAATTTTATATTACATATTTTGAAACACAATATTTTAAAAGGACGGCTTGGGTAAAATGTGTTATGTATAACAAAGGAAGTGCTTTTATTCCTTTGAGTTTCTGTAGTTGTGTTTTGGTTGAGGTAAACTCAAAACCAACTTTACAGTAATGGTGCTTGTTGTAAGTCTATTTCTCCTACAGTTCGGCTACACAATGTATCTCAAGCACCAATAAAATGACGAGCATCAGAAAGTGGCTATTTTTACAGGAAGATTGTAGTTTAGATATTTCCTCTCAATTATTATCTTCTTATAGACACTTATTTTTCATAAATGGTCTGATGGCTAATCAGACCAATTGGACAGTAGCATTAAAATCATATTTCCTTCTGGAAAATCTGTGGAATGTTTGGAATAGAAAATTTTAATTTTGAAAGATGACATGAACAACTATACTTTTCACCAAATGCAATATTTAAATCAAGAAATACCAGAAATCTGGTTACCAGATCAAAGTCCATGTCGTCATCGAAAAAGAATTCCAGACTGTCCTCAGAACTGACACTTTCAGGCCGGCTGTTAAAGAATAAAAAGAAAGAAAGAAAAGTAAATGATTTCTGAACCATTGCATGAGATTGGCTTTCATTTCTGACCTGTTTTTGGAACCTAAATGCATCGTTCTCTTCAGCAGCCATTTAGCCTTTTGGGGAACCGCTCGTTGCAAAAAACCTCAAAAAACAACAACAACAAAAAATAACCAAAAAAAAAAAAAACCCAAAAAACCAAACCAAACAAAACAAGACAGAAAACCAGCAAAAGACAAGAACAGCAGAGATTTCATCAGAGACTAGAAGGGTGCACACAAGTGCATAAATGTGTTCAATACCATTAGCTGCTAGGAAATGCAAATGAAAAGTACACCACTGTACACTTGTCAGAAGAGCTGAAATGAAAAGATAGCAAAAACATCAAATGTGGATGAGGAGGTGGAAAAACTAGACTGCTCACACCCTGCTGGTAGGAGCATAAAATGTCACAGCCCACGTGGGAAACAATTTGGCAGTTTCTTCCCAAAACTACACATGTATCTACCATTCAAGCCAGCCTTGCTTTCTGTATGTTTCCCCTAGAGAGATGAAAACTGCGTTTATACAAAAAGCTAAGCAGATACATTTACAGCAACTCTACTCATAGCCCTGAACTGGGAACTGTCTAGATGTTCTCCAATGGACAAACAGTTAAACCAAAGCACAGTGCACCCATATCATAGAATACTGCTCAGCAAGAGAAAGGAAACAACTGCTGAGAGATCCAGCAACTTGGATGGATTTCCAGAGAATTACGCTTGCTGAAAAATCCAAAAGGTTGTACAGGGTGTGATTCTATTTCTGTAATATTCCTGAAAAGACCAAATCACAGGAATAGAGAATGATGAGTGGTTGCCTGGAAGAGGGAAGTGAGTGTGGCTATGAAAGGGCAAGATGAAGAACACTGTGTCTGTGGAACTGTCCTGGGCAGTGTCCAGGTTGTGGCACTGTCCTAGTTATACAAGGTGTTGCCATTGGGGGAAATTGGGTCAAAGGCACTGGGGATCTGTCTGGATTATTTCCTTTTTTTTTTTTTTTTTTTTTTGGTGCTGGGGATCGAACTCAGGGCCTTGTGCTTGCAAGGCAAGCACTTTAACCACTGAGCTAAATCCCCAGCCCCTGGATTATTTCCTGTAACTGCATGTGAATCTATAATTATCTCAAAATAAAAATTTAAAACAGTGATGGTTAAGCAAGGCCTGGTGGCGCACGCCTGTAATCCCAGCACCTGAGAGGCTGAGACAGGAGAATCACTACAAATTCAAGGCCAGCCCAGGCTACACAGTGAGTTCAAGGTCAGCCTGAACTACATAGTGAGAGCCTGTCTCAAAAACATTTTTTTTTTCCTTAAAGGATGGCTAAATGCCACAGAAGTGGGACAACCCCAAAGTCCCTAGAATTCACAGCAAATTGTCTCTGTGGCCCTTAGTGATTGTCATGCATACTGAGGAGCTAACTCAGATCCCTTCCTCTGGCTAATGTACTTGGTCTAGGCATTCATAAGGCATTTTCTTAAGGCTACCTTGGGGAAGCCAGGCGATTTATGAAATAATGAGTATAAACAAGTCAACAATCAAGTAAGGGAAGAAACAAAAATAAATGCTTCATGGTCCTTGAGAGTTTGTTTGGAGGTTCTAGCAGGGGAACCCAGCTGTTTGTACACCTCTGACTGAGGAAATGGTCCTCCCCTATCGGGGGTGGTCACCCTCTTTGACTGAGTGCGCAGCTTCTGGGAGGGACACACATGGAGCGGTGAGGGAGGAAGAGACACCTGCCTAGCCAGCCAGATCAACTGAATCAACCCCCGCGATCAGTGGGGAGACAGATGTCACAACCAGATGGCCCTCACATCATGCTTCATGGTCCTATCACAGCGGTTTTGAAGGATGTGGTGAAATCACAAACACACAGGCTAGCGTGGAGCTTAATAAGACACAGGCTGTGGATTCTAAGAGGTGAAGACCCAAGATGCAGGGAACTGGCAGTTTCTGCAAACAGTGGTTGCAGGCACTTAGCAAAGAATGCAGACAGGACACAGAGCTTGGTTACCTCTGGACCACACAAAAACAGGGACCATTGACTCCAGGGTCTGTTACAACAGGTGCGGCTATAAGATCTCTATGTTGAAGGAAAGTAAAAAGAAAAGTTATTTTCTAAAAAACCATTTACAGTTTCCAAGAGAGTTAAGCATAGACTGTACTTGGATGCGGGTGATTTCTTAGCCTCTGGGTTGAGGATGGGCTTCTTGTGTGGTTTTCCTGCTCAACGTGTCCAGGTGAAGTTCGTGCCATTGGTAATGGTAGAGGGGAAAAATAACACATAATTAGAAATGAGTCATTGTCCCTTGGTTTCACAACCCTAAAGAATTTCTTTCTTCCATCACTGGGCGGAATGCTCACAGGCTAGGACCCATACAGGGGTCATTTCTGCACAGGCAAATTTCGCTGTTGAATTTACCCCCAACTACTAGACACATCTGCTGGATGAGGGAGGAAAGAGGTCACCGAGAGTCAGCCTGCACTAAGGGTGACAAACACAGATGACTACAGGGGAGCAGGCCCAGGAGGGAGGCCTTATGCAGACTAAGTCTGCTAGAAAGGGTAGAGCTCTCCGGTGGGGAGCTGAAGTGGGCATAGTAGAGCTGCCTTGCTTCTTCTCAAGAGTGGCTTCCCAGCGTCACTGACCAATGGAAGTCACTTGCTTGCAAATGGCCCGGTTTCCTGGGCCCTGGGAGGGGGCTTGTCATCACCAGCAAGCAAGTCTGAGCCAGAGGAAGGAGGGGCCCGGCTGGGAGCATGTAGTAGTGCGGTAAACCAGGGGATGGCTCCTGTCCGCTCGGAATAACTTGCGATAACATCAGGGAGAAACCAGAACTCCTGGTGCCCAGGATTATGGGTGATGTGAGCAACATCCACTATTTTCCAGCTGCACTTGTGGGTCCACCTTCTCTACTTTGAGGCTGGCACATTCTATGGTTTTACTTTGGGGAGTGAAGTCACACATTTTAACTCTTACCTTGGCTCTTTCCTATAGAGTCATCTGAAAGAGATGTCTTCTCAGAACTTGTAGCACTGCTGTGTATTTTACTTGGACTCAATGGGAATTCTAGAAATGGGAGATGATGTTATGGTTTGTATCTAGATGCTGTCCAAGAGCCTCTTGGGCTCAAGTGGGGCTTATGGCAGGTGACTAAATTATGAGAGTTTAGAACAGACTTGCTGTTAGGAGGTGGGGTCCTGTCGGAAGAGCTGGGTCATGGAGGTGAGGCCTAGAAGGGTAGCTCTTCCTCTCTCTTTCTGCTTCCTGGCCCCCATGACATAAGCAGTTTTCCCTCTGCCACGCCTCTCTGCCATGCCCTTCTGCCCTGGAGCCAGCTGACTACGGACTGGAATGTGAGCCACAGTAAATCCCTCCTCCTTTAATTTTGTCCCAGAGATGAGGAAAGTAACTAAGACATTATAATGCCATAAAATGTACACACTGATTTTAAGAAAATCAATAAATTTACATCCATATTTCTATTTCAAAACATATTATTCTATTAATCATCCCTCCAGGTCATAATATTAAGGTCATTGTTGTTTTCTGGGAGTTAGTTTTCCTGTATACTTTCTAATTATTAAAGTTAGTTTGCTTGCATTAATATGTAAATATGTAAGCTAGTGTAAGGTAAATTAATATGATGATTTGTAATATGTAGGTAAATAAAGTATATGACTTTGTGTCCATTTACTTTATAGAACACTTTAATAATATCAAATAGTTTCTGAGATTTTTTGGGAGGATTTCTATACTACTATATCATCTGAAAATAATACATTTTCTCTTTTTTCCATGTGTATATTTTTATTGCTTTCTGAATTTAACCCCAGTTTGAAATTAATATTAGATAATAACGAGGACACTGAGGATCCTCATTCTGATTTTGTTTTTAAAAATTCTGACTGTTTGAATAAAAAATATTGAAGTAGAATATTTTAGAATCAGGAATTTTTACTTAACTGAAATTAAGAATATGCGACTTACTTGCTAACAATTTTGGAATAATGGAATGAAGTTTTGATGCTTGTGATCTTTTTAGTGCTTGCTGGATTTGCCAATGTTTTGGAGACAATTTCAGCAGAAAAAATCCATATTTCATGTACTCCCGAAGAAGGAATTCTGTGTTTGCTATTTCGCTACTCAAAAGAAATAAAGATATGGTTAGGTGCTTCTGAAAGGACACATTAGAAAAATATTTTACACAACATTCTCTTGTTTATGTGTTTAAATAATAATATAATTGTAAAAAATTATAAGTACCATCATAAAATTATAGGCTTTAATAAGATGAAATGAAAGGAGTCCGTAGGAATGCTATTTGAAGAAAACATGCGCAGCAATATGCACACATAGAATAGAGTGATGATGGTTTTACTCTGTGTATTTATCTGTGGAAAACATTATGCTACGTTAAATTTTAGATACAAGGAGAAATTACAAGGTAGCAGAAGATGGCACGTATGGAAGGGGTAAAAAGGGTACTGACGCTTCGTGAAAAGCTGCTACGCACAGGATGATTTGCAGTTAGACCCAACTGTTTGACTGCGATGCCCGACCTCTCACCTCTGGGTCAGCTTCGACGCTCTGTTGGGTCTGTCTTCCCTCAGCACTGGTGCGAGAGTGAGTACAGGGTCAGCGAGCGGCTACCTCAGGTTTCAGGGGTCTGAAGATGATGAGAACCCCTCACTCTGGCACTGCTTTAATTTTTGATAGAAATCTTCCCAGAGGTGGCACAAACATGGAGTGAAAAAGGACTGGAACTACCTGGCTTCCATGCAAAAGTTTAGGAAGAAGCTGCCTTTCCCTTTGCAAACAGGTCCCCAGCCTTTTCCTCCACTGGGGCTGCAGTGGGGGACTTCCTTGGGCCCTCTCCCCACTAAAGAGACGACAGCCTGCCTCCCTGGCTGTGCCGCACGCTGTGTCCTGTGCTCCTTTGCGTCTCTCTAGGATGATGGGACAGTAAGCAATAAACACGTTCTCAGGCCAGGGTGTCTGGAGGGTGTCTTCTGGGGGGCCAACAGCGTATGTGCAGCATTTTATAGAAACATATAGGCTGCAATTCTGGTTCCACAAATTTTCTTTAAACAGACAAAATCTTCGGCTCACCTATGGAGTGGGAAGTATGAATTCTCTATCTTGGACCACCTTTAACCTCAGTTCCTAAAGTAGAAGAGGCTGCTGTAGCCAGAATGTGTTTGAAACACACGTTTTGTTAATGTACTTGGTTTCAAATAAGCCCCTATCCAGTTCATTTGCTGCATTTTAGACAAGTTAATGCCCTTCTTCTCAAATAGGTCTAGAATGTAAGAAATCAAGGATGTGGTTTTGAAGGAGATATGAACATTAAGTTATCAAGAAGAAAAATTAAGTCTTAGCATTACCTGATGCCAAAACAACAGTATGTCCTGGATCATGAAACTATTTTTCAAGGATGGCAACAGAAGCTTTTCAGATATTTAAAATTAATTCAAGTGAGTTTCCTCAACGATAGAAGGAAATACACAGATTTGAAAAAGAGTGGCCGATGCTACAATAATATTAATCCCAACTCCAGCTCTTGTGATTTTTCTCACTATAGATCCTATATTTTAATAGCAATGCTAGATTCTACTAACTGTAAATGTAAAATACTACCAATTGTAACTGTAAGGCAATTGTTAAACAAATCCTAATTTCAGAGATGTTAAAATGTAAGGAGAAATGTGTCTTAAAAGGAATAAAAAGGGGCACTGAGAAAAGAATTGTTTACAGCTAACATCTGTTTGCTTTCCTTTGACTGATTTCTTTGCTTCTACATCTACAAGTTAGAGAACCTTTCCTGACAGCTGCCATGAACTGCTGTCCAGGCTGAGACAATCCTTCACTGGCAGGCTACTTATTTTACAATCTGCTCGTGCTCCTGAGACCATCACCAGCAAGATTCTTCCCTGGTAGGTTTCCATGGGCTGTGGAAACCTGCTCTTGAAAAGATGGCGACTCCCCTCACCTCTTCGCTGCCTGTACCTCCATGCTGGCCTTCCTTAGCTCAGCTGTCATTTGGAGTTTGTTGATAGTTTCTTGTGCTGCCCTGAGAAAGGAACAAAGGTTTGTTTTGTGTTGTGTTGTGTTCTAAGACACCTAAAACAAACCGGGGGTGGTGGGATTTGGCCAACGAGCACTCACATTTTCATAGCGTCTGCAGATCGCAGGTCATTTTCTCGGAGGAACTCTTCAAAGGCTAGTGTGTCCTCTTCGAGCTTTTGTTCTGCTTTTTTGAGCTGCCTTTCCTTTATAGCTATGTGTTTTTCGAGTTTTTTAATTGTGTTTCTTTTGGTTGACAGAGTGTACTAGGAATATCAAAAGCGAAGGTATAAGAACATTATTGTGCATTTCAGGTACTTTCCAACAATCTCAAAGGGGAAAATAAAATTCACAGTAATCAATCATTTGTATTAGAAACAATAGCTTGGCTAAACCTTGGGCTTTTAAATTTCGTGTTACTTTGAAAGATGGTTAGGAGGGAGACTAATTCCTCTCATTTACTTTCATGAAGAGACTTGGAGCTATCCCAAAATGGCTGCACCCCACAAGTCAAAAATCTCTACAGTCTCTCCAAAGAGCAGGACTATCTGTTACCATCCTTTAGTTCTTTCTGGGAATTGGGAAACTGGACTGTGTGACACCACAAAGTCTACCAGCTTCCCATCCAACAAGAAAGTCCATGGGAAGATGCAGTTTCCACTCCACCATGCCAGCAACACTTTTCTCTGAGCTGGCCCAAGGGTGCAAATCATTTAATCAGACCCAAAGAGCCCTGTTTATAGCTCCAAGTACAATTTTGACATCTACCTATTTTTTTCAGTACAGAATATAAGAATCTACTTGGGTTTGGAATGCCACACATGAAAAATAAGTTATAAAAAAACAAAGTCACCTGTGTTATAATATATATGGATTTAAAACACAGAGTGAGATAACTTTAGGAAATTACAACCAATACTAAGAGCTTCCAAGTTTATAACAAAATTTCATCCATTACTTATTAAGTATTTATTGAGTGCCAACCACGTAGCAGAACTACGTGTGAATTGAGCAGTGAACAAAATAAAGCTAATTGCTTTTATGGAATGTCCATTTTACTAGGGGGAGAGTAAAAAAAAGGAGAATGGAGTGCACGTGTAGAATAGCCAGTGAAAGTCTGTATGATACAGTGAAAATTAAACCAAAGAGGAAGGCAGTAGGAAGCCAACCTCGGGACCTCTGAAGGAGGAATGTGTCCCCTAGAGGGAAGAGCCTCCAGTGGGTAGGCCCTGAGGCTAGAGGGGGAGTGGGGGCACCTGGAACAGGATGGAGGCCACTGTGGCTGCAGCAGAGTAAGGGGGACAGTGGTAGGAAGGCGCTCAGAGAGACCAGACCAGGACCTTTAAGATGTGCAGCAGGTGAGTGGATGAACCTGCCACTATGGGGAAGAGACTCCACAGGGAAGGAAAGAAGGAGCCAGAGGCCAGTGTTCAGAAGTTATAACAACTCATGCTGTACATATCAGTGTCTTGGACTACAATGGTAGCAGTGGAGGTCATGAAAATCAGTCTGCTTATGGATCTATTTTGAACAAGTGTACTTAGATGTAGTTTGTGAGGAGTGAAGGGTAATTTCAATATTGGTCTAAGCAACTGGAAAATGGATTTTCTATCTACTGCTAGCTAGGAAACACTGCATGAGATGACATTACAAGAGTAAGGAAGTACAAAGTTTTGAAAGCGTCAGGCTTGAAATGTCACCTGAACATCCAGGTGGAGCTATTCAGGATTTCCGTTGCATCTATGAGTCTGGAGTCAGGCAAGAGGGTCAGGCTAGAGACATAAACTTGGGAGTTGTATATATGGAGGTGAGTTTTAAAGCCCTGAGTCTGGAGGAAGGTAGCTAGGGCACAGGGAGCGGACTGGTCCCTACAGAATTCCAACACTTGAAGATCAGGGAAAAGAAAAAGAACAAGCAGATAAAATTGTCAAGGAACCAGCAGCAGTGACTTGGAAGAACTGAGCTAGTGGTACCTGGAAACCAACCAAAGAGAACGTTCCAGGAGCTGGTCAATGTGGGAGCAGCCCACTGCCGCCGGAAGGTCAAGAGGAAGACTGACAAGATGTTGTGGCAATAGGGAAGTCACTGGTCTTTGGTAAAAGTGGTTTTGGTTAATGTCGAGGACAAGACCCCGGCTGAAGTGGGTTTGGGGAAGAATAAGAAGAGAAGTGGAAGCAGGAAGGAGAGATAATTCTTTGGAAAACGTTTGCTGAAGGAAGAGCAGAAGATTGGGCCAGAAGATAGGAAAGAATGTGGGACTTAAAGAGGTTGTCTCTTTTCTTCCATGATGGGGTAAATAACAGGATGTTTGCATTGGTGACAATTACACAGCAAAGAGGGAAAATTAATACTCAAAAGGAGGGGTAACTGATGAACTATTGTCTGCCCCCCTCCAGCTTCATTGAGCCATCACTGATGTACAATGAGCTTCCCACGTTTAAAGTAACATTTCAGAAAGTCTTGACATATGTATACACTTGCAAAATTGTCACTATGGTCAAAATAGCAAACATATCCGTCAGCCTAAAAGGCTTCCTTAAGCTCTTCGTAATCAATCTCTTCTCCAGGAAAACACTGTCATGCTTTCTGTCACCATAGATTAGTGTGCATTTTCTAGAGTTTTATACACATGAAATCACAATATGAACTATTGTTGTATCATTTTTAAACCTTGGACACTTACTTTGAGATTCAGTGTGCTGTATCTATGAGCATAATTTATTACATATTACTGCTGGGTAGTGGCCAGTTATATGGAAATACACAATTTGTTTAACCATTTGCCCCTTCGTGGATATTTTGTCATTTTCTGTTTCAAACAAAATTGCTGTGAATACACATGTTTTCATTTTTCTTAAATAAATACTCAGGAGTGGAATAATGGCTAAGTAAAAAAGGATTCTTCATCTCTGACCTGGAAATTTCGTGTCTTCTACTAAAAGTATGAGACAGTGGTAGACAAATTTCTTGGATTGCAATTAAATTTCAGATCTTTCTTAGTGCTAGACATCAAGTTCATGCATTTCCATATAACATTTAGAATCAACCTGTCAATTTCTACAAGGAAGTCTGCTGGTATTTGCATTGGACTTGTATTAAATCTATAGTCCAATTTGGAGATAATTCAGATCTTAACATATTAAGTCTTCAGATCAATGAACATGGTACATCTCTCCATTTATTTAGGTCTTTCATTTTTCTCAGTGAAGTTTTGTAGTCTTCAGTGTACATCTATTTTACTTATCTTGTAAAATTATCCATAAATATTTCACATTTTGAGGCTTTTGGACATAGTATTGCTTTTAAAATTTCAGTTTCTTGTTTTTCACTGTAAGTTTAGAAAAACACAATTGATAATTTTAAATTGACCTTGTATCCTATGGCCTTAATAAATTCACTTACTAGTCCTATTATTATTATTATTATTATATTATTATTATTTTGGTGGTGGTACTGGAGATGGAACCCAGGGCCTTTGCACTGAGCTACAGCCCCAGTCTTTTTAATTTTTTAATTTGAGACAGGCGCTCACTAAGTCATTGAGTTGCTCAGGCTGGGTTTGATCTTGGATCCTTCTGTCTCTACCTTCCTGGAGTGCTGAGATTGCAGGCTGGGTTTGTACGATGCCTGACTTCTAATACTTTTTACACAGAATTCTTAGGAGTTTCTATGTAGAATATCATGTTGTCTGCAAATAAATATAGTTTTAATTCTCCCTTCCCAATCTGGGCCACTGATTTCTTTTTCTTGTCTTATTACACAAGCTAAGACCTCCAGAATAAAGGTGAACAGAAGGGGTAGAGTGGAAATCTTTGCTTTTTTCCTGATGTTGTGAGGGAAGCATTCAGACTTATGATAAGGATAGTATGTTAGTCATAGGTTTCCAGTAGATGCTATTTTATCAAGTTAAGGGAGTTCCCTTCTGCTCCTAGTTTGGTGAAAGTTTCTGTTAAGAATGAATTTTGGGGGACAGGGGATTTAGCTCAGTGGTTAGAGAGCTTGACCAGCAAGCGCAAGGCTCTAAGTTCAATCCCCGGCGCAAAAAAAAAAAAAAAAAAAATTAATTTTGGAGCTGGGCATGGTGGTGTATTCTTGTACTACCAGCATTCGGAAGGCGAAGGCAGGAGAATTGCTGAGAGTTGAGGGCCAGTTTGAACTACATAGTTAGACCCTGTCTCAAACAAACAAACAAACAAACTAGAGAGAAAAAGAATGAGTTTTGGATATAGTCTAATGTTTTTCTGCATCAACTGACATAATTAAATGGCCTTTAATTTTTAATCATTTAAAATCTGTTATGTGTATTGCTCTGATTAGTTTTCAAGTGTTAAACTACTTTTGCATACTGAGAATAAAGTCCAGTTGCTCATGATTTATTATTATTTTTATATATTATGAGTTTGATTTGTTAAATTTTATTCAGGATGTTTCTACTCATGTTTATGAGGAGACTTTAGTTTTGTTTTCTTCTAGTACCTTTATCTTGGATTTTGACATAGTAATGCTGACCGCATAGCACAAGTTGGGAAGTATTTCCTCTTCTTATTCAACTTTCTTTGACAGTGTGTGTAAAGTTAAAATGATTTCTTCTTTAATTTTTTTCTAGAAATGGCTAGTAAATCTGAGGAGGTTTTTACCTACAAGTCCAGTTTCTTCAGCAACATTAAACTATTCAATTATCTGTTTCTTCTTGAGTAAGCTTTGGTAGTTTGAATCCTTCAAGAAGTCTGCCCATTTCACCCATGCTGCCAAATTTATTGGCGTAAAGTTGTTTACAATGTTTAATTCATAATATGGTAACATTTATATTTTTAAAATGGGTATTTCAGGTCCCAGCTCTGCAACAAATAAGAAAGGCAAGAAACAAAGAAATAAAGAAAGATGCCATGAAACCAGTTTAGTTTTTGAAAATTATTAAGTTCCCAGTTAGCCAAACTGCAAAATTTGAGGACCTAGTTCCGGAGACCGCCCTCACTTCCGACACCTGCTGGAAGCTTGAGGGTCAAAATGCCCTCAGTACTGACGATTTTCTAGAACTCATAAAGTTTCTGGGGACAGTTCCTTAGGAGGGAAGCATACAGATGAAAATCAGCCCAGGGAAGCGAGTTCCCAGGCAGGGTCTGGGATGGTTCCAAAGGTCAAGCTTACAGCATTGTTCCCTCGCCACGGAATCAGGCTGTTGCTTCCCTGCGCGGGGACAAGCGACAATAGCACTGAGCAGCAGGGGTGGGGGAAGCTCAGCTGAGCTGCAGTGTCCGGAGTTTCCCTGGGGGGGGGGTGTCATTAGTTAGGCATGATTAATCAACTGACTATGAAGTCGATGCATCTTCCTCAATGGTCTGAGGATGGATGCTACCGGAAGTCCCCACTAGACATGACAATGTGGCCACCCTAAGACTGTCAGATGTAGCCAGTGTCTCCTTAAAGAAACACATCCTTATAAAGTATGGCACAAATTACTTCCCAGAAGTCAAGGGCAAAGACAGATTTTCTTTGAGCAAGGATAATTTTTTTAAACTACATATAAATCCTTTTGATAAATGGACTCCATTAAGTCACTTTGGGACACTTCGAAAAGTGCTTGAGAGAGGAAAGGAGAGTAAAGAAGGGGAAAGAGGCACATTTTATACATATATTTTAAAATCCTAGTTAATCTGTCAAGCATCACATTGAACTATCCAGGACATAAATTATGTCAGCAGGATCGTATGATAAAGGCCAAAATCACATCAAGGAAATACTACGTAACAAACAAAGCTATCAGGTTCTATTTATAACTGCATCATTTAAAATGAGACCTTTCATGTTGATTGCAGCTGGCAGTACAGGAAAGTGTTAAATTTATTTTCCAAAATGAGTGGTGTGAAATTATGAAAAGCCAAGTTCATTTTCATTTATTCATCAGCATTGAAGACTTTAATAGAGGCAGATCATCTTCAGATGATCAGACACTTGACAATAGACGTATAAGCAACATCCGATTGATTCCTTGTGTAATAGTCTCCTACCTTGAAATACTTGTTGTCTCTATTTTATTATGGTAGATGAATGCACATAGAGAGATATTAAATAATCCTGTTTTCAGGAGCAGACATCCGATAATCTATGTGCATTCATAGAGAGATTATGCATTCACTCAGTAAACTCTCTATAGCATTCATTCAATAAACCAAATATGGCCTGATTTCTAGTGAAAGGTTTATGATGGTAGGATAAAATCCTCTGTTAATTTTATAAAAGATTCCAACAGGGACCTGGCCCTTTCTTCTGGCATGAGTGGGTGTAGTTGGAGGTGGAAGGATTCCAGAATTCTCTGAGTTTCCAGAGTGCTTTGATTCCCACCATATTCAGCTAAAGATTCACAAAAATCTAAGTTAAATATGGCTTGCTAAGTGTTGTTGTGACTGGGTGAGAAAGAATTGGGGAAAAGGAAGAGACTCAGACCAGACATCCTCTAGAATAATTTTCCTGGTAGATTGCTAGAACGTGAGCTTTCTGAGGGCAAGATCTTTGTTTTGTCCAATGCTTGGCACAGGGTAAGCACCGAACAAATTTTTTTTTTATGAATGAACACAGGGATGAATCAGTCTGTCCAGTAATATGTTTGGCACAGGTAACAGAAAAATACAATGTTAAATTAAGTATTTGGCAATGTTATGTAAAAGTTTTCTGTTGGCTAATGGGAAAAATGAATTATTTTTACTACCTCAAGTAGAAAACTGTCTCTCTGGTCACTAATAAATTCGTGAAGAGTCCTTTTTGTGTCTGCAGCTGTAAGGAACATTTAAATAGACTTAGGTTTAGTTCATTACCCTTCAAAGATGTCACATCGAATAAAGGTAAGCATAAATTATTACATATACTGTAGCAGATATCTGGGCTTTAAAAACATACCTTTCAATAAGCTTTTTATTAATAACTCATAAAATAAATTAATAATAGTAATTATCATTTATTTTGTGCTCAGTCATATTCTAGGAGCTTTATTAAATGCTTTAAATATTTAATCCTAATGACAACCCAAATAAAGTATTTATTACTGTCTTGTCCTGTCTGCTTCCTGAAGCGTAGACTCCAAAATTACATAGATGACAAGTGGCAGGGATGGGGAGATGTCTCTTCAGCTTCAGCTGCACAGACTAAGTAAGTTCATTGAACTTTTGAATCTCAATGCTTGGCTGATCTAGATATCAAACTGGAATCCTCAGATGCAGTGTTGTGGGGGAACCACAAACCAAAGTTACATCAGGATATAGGAAAATAGGACAACTAACTTTACCATGCAGAAAACTAAACAGCAAATGCCAACAATTTCCTCTCAAGGTTTCTTCTTCATTTGGGAAAATTACACTTATGCCACATTTCAATATTTGCTTTGTGAAAAACTGACAGAATGTGGTGTGGATCAAAGTCTCTCAATGACAATGTCAATAGAAGTAGAAATAAAATAATTTTCTTGAATAACCAGTGAGTCTGTGCTGAACTAGGAGGGCTAAATCTTCCTGGGTTGTATTCAGCCTCCACCTCTCTCACTTGGGAGCCACGAGTAACATACTTAGCTTCTCCATGCCACTGTTCCCTCATTTGTCCAACGAGGACGCTAACTGGTAGACTGTTTAATGTCCCCAGCTATTTGTGAGAAGGTTATCTGCCCCCTCGGTTGAGGTCAGGCGCTTGGCCAGGAAATGGATGTGGACTTCATCTATGTTGCTTCCAAGAAGAAACTAAGAATCACCACCCATTTCTCTCTTTCTCCCTTTGCTGTAACCCTAGCTGGATGCTAGAGAGGGGATGTTCCTTCAACAGAAGATCCAAGGAAAAGCACCAGACTTGAAAAGTGAGTGGGAATTCAAACCTCCAGTATTGGACACCACTGAAAGGCAGGAGTGGCTCATTACGAAAGTGTAAGTTAGTAAGCAGCTACCTTACCCTATTTCATAATGGTGCTGGGGGAAGATGAGCCAATAGATTATAAAACACAATTAGAATGAGTAATCATTTAATGACTTAAGGTCAGTAATGACAGCAACAATGATTATTAGAGGCATTAATCAGTATTAATTGGGAGGTAACAAATGACAAAGTTTGGAGCCAGAGAGGCTGATTTGAATTCTGTATCCACTTAGAGATTTTGGGTGATTCAACCTCACCGAGCCACTTGCATCAGATGCTAAGAGGCAGAAATATCTAACAGCATTTTGTTGAGGATTAAATAAAATGCATATAAAAAATCATCAACACTTAGCACATAGGTGTCTTTATAATACTTTTAAAAATTGTACATGATGGAAATCACTAACATTCATGAAAGTAGTTATCTAATGAACCCTAGGCACCTACTCCAACATTAACAATATTTTGCCAGTCTTAGCTCTTCCCATCCCTCCTTGATCATTTTCTTGCTGGACTATTTTAAAGAAGATAAAAATCCCTTGGATCATTTAGACCATAAGGACTTTAGTATGTAATTCTACCAGACAAAACAGTTTAAAAACATAACCATAACACTCTCACCCTAAAAAAAACCAAAATCCTTAGCGTGATCTCATAGTCACCTGAATTAAATCTTCTCCAGTGCTATAAAAATTAAAATCTGAAGATCAATTTGGTTGGCAGGGTTCCTAAAGTCTCTGTAACAGCCACCCCCACTTCCATGACCTCTTCCCACATGCTGTTCATTTGTGCAAGAAAGCAGGTCATTTCCCTGTAGAATTTCCCATATAAAATCTAATATATTTGCATTCTCATGATGTTATTTAACATGGTCTTCAATCCCTCATATTTACTTGATTAGACTCAGGTGCAATTTACTCAAACATCTTCAGCAGAAGAAAAGAATGAAAGTGCTTGCTGTAGCTTTCATTTGGTCACTTACGACAGGCCAGGCCAACAGACAATAAATTTCAACACCTTTCTCAAAAACAAGTGCTGTCAAATTACTGAATATTATTTCAGGCTCCTTTAACATGGTATTGGGTGGCGGCATAAATGGATTTTTATCTTTCTATCCTACTAAGACTTGCTATAGTGGGTTTCCATTTGGGCTATTCTAGCTTGGTGAATATTTCCACCAAGACTCGAATGATAAAGCTCTCTCCAAAGCAGTCGTGTCCCTGGACATCAGAGCCCCGCCCTCACTTACTGGGGCTGAAAACAGCAGGCTGGGAGAGCCGGGTCTGCAGTTACTCCAAGGTGGAAATGACACTTCTGCGCTGCAGGCAAACCGATTTGTCCACCACGTTACCTGTGTGCTTTCTTTGACGGTAACCTGGTAGTTTGCTCCTACTGCATACGCCAAAACTAAAATCACCTAGTCTCCCAAAGTGGGGTCCCTGGCTTCGTTCACTCTCATGTAGGTTTGTTTTCGATCACAATTCAGGCAAGGAATGTAAGATTGAGGAACAGGGGTTTCGGGCATATCAGCTCCTGACATGTAAGAGAAAATGTCTAAACTGTTTGTCTGTGCAATCCGCAGAAACAGATAACCTGGTATCCACGGCTGCCAGAGCCCACTTTGCCCTGGATAATGCCAAACAATTTCACTATTTCCTTTTCGAAAGTCTGTCTTATGGTGATTGCTCTTAAAACTCCAGTAACGTCAGGTCCTCCGCAAAGCTGTTTGATTGCATAGAACAGTGATTGCCGTCTGTAGTATTTTAACATGTTGCCTCTAAAATCATTAAAACCAGGTTGTTTTTTTTTTGTTTTGTTTTGTTTTTGCAACAGTAGGCAAGCTTATTCAATTTTATTAGCTTCTGGATTCTGGATATATGAGTTCTAAGGACAATAAAGGCTTCTCCATCCTGAGGAAGATTTTATATTTGTCCATCTAAAACTGAGCGTAAATGGCCAGAGCCATATCTTTATCTTCAGTCCACCCTTACCAACTTTAATACTGTATTATTTGGTAATTAGTGTTTTCTTGAGAGCCATGGAAATGAGTAACAGTCTTTTTGAAAGTATGTTTTCTTATTTAAAACAGACTTACTCCTAAATCTCAACTTCCATTTGCAAAGATTTCCCCACCACTGTAACAGGGAACTCTCTGTTTTTCTTGCCCTCAGAAAAGGCCTCAAACCCAAAATTAATCATGAATATCCAAACCAACATTCTTTAGAAAAGAGCAGGTTGGACTTACTTTCTGTCAGTTTCAGAATAAGCGCGGGATCCAGGCCTGGTTTTTCAAACGAGACACCGTCTGTGTCAGAGTGAAACGCTATTTGGCTCAGGTGGGAACGGCTCTTCATTCGGGATGAAAACGTGGTCTTCTCATGGACTTTCATGCTACGATTCAAAATTTTTTCCTGCACCCGTGGAAAAGTTCAAAAGAAGTTTTTAACGTGCCAGATAGAATATTGTGTTAGAGTAGTGGTCAGACATAAAAATATCATTTAGAACAAATGACATTAACATTAAACAAGCAACCCCAAGCTCTTATCTTTGAAGGAATGTGTACGTTTTCATTTGCCTGAAATGCTGGAAATTTCCTATGAAGCTGAGCAAAAATGTAAAAAAAAGTTAACCTTTATTAAACTGTACCTCATGACCCGGATAACATCCTCCTGGCTTTATTTTCACCATTTTGTCTTGCCCAAAAGATGGATAAAACTGGTGGATTCTAAGGGTTGTCTCTGTAAAATGGAAAACTTGAGAGGAAGTGGACCTCCACAATGTGATGTGTGTGTGCGCTTCTGATTTCATTTCTGTTTTCTCGATTTAATTTTGGGTTAAGTTCAACCAAGCTAAACAACACATGCAAAAAGCCATCACATGGTAGCATTTCTAGATATTTTCTTCATTCTAATTAGAGTGAAGATGGTTCTGTAATCAGCTTTTACCTTTGAGAAGAAAGGAAGTTAATTTCCTGAAACGTGGATCAGGTCACGTAGGCTGTGACCACACAAGTAGTGAGATTAACCCTGCACACCCAGCACAAGTCTTGCAGGAGTGTTGACCTCACTACTGACTCAGCTTTGTACAACTAATTCTAAAATGACACCTTCTCCACCTTTATCCCCTTTTCTTTGTCCTCTCCTGTCCCCAACACACACACAAACATCGTCTTGTCTATTTCAGCTCGGCAAACTGAACGATGCTTGAAGACCGAGGTCCTGTGACCTCAGTGAAGTCTTTACACACCGCCACCATCGCCATCATCGCCGCTTCTCGCTCCTCTCACCCGCACAGGTGAGTGGGCTTTTGCATGGCCTGTGACTGACTGTACTTCATCAACCCCGAGACGCCATTTATTGTAAGAATACACTATGACTTTGTGTGTGGCTACTGATGTATGGCACCCCATCCATGTAAGCTAGATCCAATTTTAGAAATGAAAAAATGCGGCTGTTAGAATCACTGAAGTAGGGTACTTAGTAATGGTCATACTGGGTTGTTAGCACTGTCTCTGTCTCCCCACTAGGTGGCGAGCCACGTAGTTCCCGTCTTTGCCTTCACCCTGCCTCCCCAGGACAGTGTGGGCGCGCTGCATGGTCTGACACCACGTCTGAATCCATAAAAGTTCATGAGACTGATGGATAAGAGGACATGATTATACTATTAGTTGTTACAATCCTTTTTATAAAGCCTTACCTTTTTCTTTGCTGCCAGTTCATTTTCTTTGTAAAGAAAGAGATCTTGGAAAAAGATCTTATAAGGCCTGTCCTTTTGGGTTGAGTCGTCCTTTACATTATCTGCAAGAAAGAAAGACTTGTTGTTTTCCCTCAGCTGACCAGAATGAGAAGGCTGTCATCAGCTGGGGAAGAGTGAGTGGGATCCGGGGGTCGCTGAGAAGGGAGGATGCAGACAGTTTCTGCCTCCCCAACTGGCACTGGAGATGCAGGTCTTGGACCTGTTGGGCCAGAGGCGCTGCAATTGTCTTTCTCATGGAACCAAGTACAGTGCTTAGTGCTTCATAGGTGAATGAGTTGATTAAAAAAAAAGAGGTTTTTATGAGAATAGTGGGATCATCTTTTGAGATATGAAGATATTGCTTCTTCTCATCACTACAAATGTACCGAGCAGTGTCTTTTCACTCCCACTTCCGCAGCAGTGCACACAGCCACTGCCCTTGGGGGAACCTCAGTCCAAACCACAGAGTCTTGAAAAAGAAAGTCAATGGTATTAACAAGTGTTGGTGAGGATGAGGGGAAACTGGACCCTCCAACATGGCTGGTGGGACTGTGAAGTGGTGGAGCCACTTTGGAACATAATCTGGGTGGTTCCTTAAAAAGCTGAAAATAGGGTTGCTATAAACCTCAGCAATTCTACTGCAAGGTATATACCCCAAAGGAAAAAAAAAACAGGTCTACCAAAAACTCATGCATGGATGTTTAGTTTATTCATAGTAGCCAAAAGATGAAAATGTAGCAACTTGAGCATCCATCAACTGAAGAATGATAAACAAATGTGATACAGCAAGTCAGATTCATTTATAAGTCCAACAAAGTGAGTCTTATACATTGTTGACACAAATATATAGTGTATATTGTTTTGTGCTTCCTAGCCACCCCTCCACAGCACCACTGCCTTTCCTCTTGCTTCCGGACATCCTGGGCTCTGATTACGCACTGTACACAGCAGTACAACTGTGATGATGCCTGGTAGACACATGAGTTACTTCTGAAAATTGTATCTACAAATGTTCGTAATGTGAGGTCCATTCTTCTCTGTGAAAGTTTGCAAGTCGAATGTTCTCAAGTCAGGACTTACTGTATATCCATTCAATGAAATATTACTTAGCCATGAGAGGGAAGAGGTATGATATTATGTAGACCACAACGTGGGAATATTCTGTTAAGTGAAAGGAGCTAGTAACAAAGGGCCACGGAGGATAGGATTCCATTTGTATGAAATGACCAGAGTGGGCACATCCGCAGAGACAGGAGTTTAGTGGGTGCTCAGAGGTCGGGGGACAGGGGCGAGGGTGTAGGGTTTCTTTCCGAAGTGATGAAAATGTTCTAAAACCAGCTGAGGTGATGGTGGCACACACCTGTCAATACACCTAAAAACTGTGACTTGTATGCTTACTAAAACAGAAGGCTGACTGTTAACAAAAGAGAGACAAATGAGTCTTATTTCTACATAGGTTTTTTTTTAATTTATTAAACCTGAAATGCTAAAAAGTCTTTCCTTCTCTCTCTTCTTAGTTTATTTCTTGCTTTCTAGTGGTGGGAGTGGCACAGAAACCTTTACAAACCAACAGCCAAGCACAGGAATCCTGGGAAAGATGCCAGAGTACACCTTCCCCGCCTGCACCCCACACCCTCATCCACCTGCACCTCACAAAAAAGGCTCTGAGTCCTCCCAGCAAGCCGGGAGCCTGTAAAGAAATGGCTCTGGCCCAGGATGACTAAAATCACTTCGGCCCCCCTCCTGGAGACTCTGGCTTATGTGGCCAAGCCAGCATCAGCCCTGGAATACTTCAGCCACATGTGATGGTACATGCCTGTAATCCCCGCACTCTGGGAGACTGAGGCAGGAGGGTTCCATGTTTGTGCCCAGCCAGAGCAATTTAGCAAGACTCTATCTCAAAACAAAAATTAAATTTAAAAAAGGAGCTGGAGATGCGGCTCAGTACAAAGGGCCTTTGTTTAATCCTCAGTACTGCAAAGCACTGGAAGTTTCTGAGTCCCCTGCGTAGGTATATTGGAAAGGAAGAGCCAGCACAATCCCCTAGGGGACTGCACATGGGCACTCACTTCTCCTTCTCTCCATCCCTTCTTCCCTCCTCTTCCCCTTCCTTCCCTACCTCCCTCCTTTGCTCGCTTCCCTCCCTCCTCTTATTTCTGTCCTTCTTTGGTTCCTTCCTTCCCTGTCTCTCCCTGAAAGAATAAAAACTATCACGTTTAAGCCACCATTGTTACACATTTTCTGTAGTTCCTGATAAACATGCTAATTCTAAATATGGTGAGTCCCAAATTGTCCTCCACAGCAGATGTCTATTAAGCATCACTGGAACAAACTCTCGGGGTTATCTCATTGGCAAACCTTTGTCAAACACATAAGTAAAAACAAAGTTATTCCTTCTATACTAATACATTCAAATTTCTTGTATATTTATAAAGTGTAAGGAGGGAAGGGTGGTAAAGGAGGGAAGAAGGCAGATTTTGAAAAAATTTAGCTATTCATGTCTTTCATTATGGCAAATAACGAACTGTCACGGTAGCGATCTAGCTAAATATGACCATTCCATGCACTACTGATTTGGAGTTGATTTAAAATTAAAAAGTAGAGCAGAATCTTCTCTGCAGGCACTTTGTAAAATTTTTGCACCTTATACTTATGGTGTAGCATTCTCCTTTGCTATCTGAGTCCCCCTGGAGTTGAACAATACCGGGCACAAAGCAAAAACTCAAGAATTAATTTCTTCTTACCTTCAAAATTCACTGAAGCCTGTAAAAACTGTGATGACATTTTGTCTCCTGGTCCTGTCCAAAGAAAAGGAAGTATACTTCTTAAGTTTTGTAAACACTGTATAAAGAAGCTAAATTCAAACCCTTTCTGGTTTTATGAAGCAGCGTACACACAAACTCTTTGACCAAGCAATTACAATCTGGGAACTTACCTGAAAAACAACCAGACACATAGCATAATGTTTTCAGTGCCATTTAATAAAGAGGGAGTTGATTAAATCACTATGGTACACCCGTAAGATAGATTGCCATGTGGCCCCTTAAAATGATGCTGCCGTCGCTACTTATATGTCTATATATGTAAAAAGAAAAGAAAGCAAATATTTTGAGAGTAGGAACAGTGTGGATGCAAAAAAAATGCATGCAAAAAACTGAGATTTGCTTAAAACAGTGTTCAGCAAATAGTAGTAGTGGTTACCTCTCTCCCCTTTTTTTCTGGTCAGGTTTGGGGTTAAGATTAGGTGACTGAGATTCTCACTTTAGCTACAAAACTTAAGGAATTGCCAAAACTACTACAACCTATTTACCAAGATTAATAACACGTGACTGGACTAATTTTTAAGTTCCAAGTCAGTGCAGGAAAAATGTGTGATGAGCGCTACAGTTTGGATGTTGAATCTGTCCCAGTGGCCCCTGTATTAAAGGCTTGGTCCTCAAGGTGGCGCTATAGAGAAGTAGCACCTGGTGGGAGAGTTTCAGGTCACTGGGGCTTCCCTAGGAGACTACGGGACCCAGTCTTTTCTGCTTTCTGGCTTTTTGCTTCTTGGCCATGAGGTGAGCAGTTTGACTCCACTGCTCGCCCCCACTATGATGTGTTGTCTCACCACAGGCTTGAAGCACTGTGGCCAGCTGATCACACACTGGAACCTCCAAAACTGTGAGCCAAAACAGACCTTTCTCTTTTACTTGACTGCTTCAGGTACTTTGTTATAGTGACAGAAGACTGACTAATACAATGAACAAGCTATCAAAATTTCAAATACAGAGAGGATTTGATTACACTCATATGACCCTCAGAGTCAGGGCCTCACTTAGCTCACCCTGATTCTGGCCCTCAGATATTCTCCCTGCCCCCAGTACTGGGAATTGAGCCCAAGGCCTCACACTACATATGTCCAACTACTGAGCTACATCCCTAGCCCCTTTTTTCTTTTTACCCTCTCGCCCTCAGCCCTTCCTTCCTTCCCTCCTTCCCTCCTTCCTTCTTTTCTTCCTCTCTTCCTCCCTTCATCCCTCCTTTTTTCTTTCTTTCTCTCATTTTTTTTGGATAGGATCTCACTGTGTAGCCCAAGATGGCCTTAAACTTGTGATCCTTCTATCTCAGGCTTCCAAGTAGATTACAGACATGCACCACCACAGCCAGTTAAATCTTGTTTTTATTTAAAATGTTGACATTTTGTTTATCCTGTACTTGTTGCTTTACTTTTCATTTTCTGGAATAAAATAATGAATTGGACCACTGATAATACACTCAGTTCACCCACACACAAAAATGCGCATATACTAAAAAGGGTAATTTTTCTTTAGACTTGCCAAGACCCTGCAAGCGGTAAGTACAGTATATGGTGTGTACTCCGACGTTAGTCAGGAGAGAAACTACTGGCTCAAATCCAATCTTTAGCCTAACTGACCAGCAGCACGAATAGGGTTGAAATAAACTACTACTACATATTACTACTCGTTCAGAGATAGGTACTGGGCTATTTACATTTTATTTAAAGACCAAACAAACCATAAAGTAGAAACAATTATCCCTGTGATAAGGACAAGAAAACTGAGACTCGGGCAAATTTTAAGTGAATTTCCTGAGATCAGGCAGCTCATAAGGAATGGAAGTAGGAATGTTTATTGACTCCTAAAGCCTTCTATTTATCTATAATTTTTCACCCGTCTTTTACTTACGCAGGACTTGCATAAATCTGTAGATGTGCCTATAATTGCAAAATGTAACCGTCTTTAGTGGAAACATTATAAAATCTTAATATTTTTCTACAAATTAGTGACTTTTTGTGTCTGTGCCCCACAATTTCTACTTCTTTTGGTGAATTATATACATATATACATATATGATAAAGCCTCTTTTTAAAACTGTGTATCCACACACACACACATCAATTTGTGATTGTGCACTTGAACTGTGAGCTAAATCCCCAGCCCCTCCTCTTCCCTTTTGAGAAGGATCTGTGCCCCTATTTCTTACTATTACGTATCTTTTATTTTGCTTTTATTTATAATTTGGGTTTCTCGTATAGGAGGAACCTCGCGATACTTAGGCTCGTGCGTCTGATTTATTTCGCTACCATTCTGTCTTCTTTGAGGAGTCTCTCCGGGCAGGGAACTTTCCCTCTGCTGTCTTGGTGTGTTACACAAGACCCAACACAGCACACTAATGAAAATGTGCGGTGCGAAGCCAGCGAGGTCATTAAGAATCGGAAGCTCGGGGCCTGCCAGCGTCTCCCAGCACTGAGGGCAGTCGAGGGTTCACCGACCAGCCTCCTTAAACAAACCTGCCGGCCGGCGCCCCACATCCCACCAGCTGCGGCCGCAGAGGCGGGCGGACCGGCGCTCCCACCCGCCTACCTGGCGAGCGGGGACGGGCGCCTCCTTCCAGCCTCCCCCGCGAAGGCGGCGGGCGGAGAGAACGCAGCGGCGCCGACCGGCCTCGGCGCGGCCCTAGCCCGCCCTGCCCCCGGTCCGCCGCATCCCGGGGCCGTCCGGGGCGCCCTGCAGCCGATCGATGCGGCTAACCGAAGAGTGCGCGGGACCCGCACCCCGCAGGCGCCGCGCGGACCCTGCGGCCGCCTCCCGCTCCGCCCCGCCCCCGCTCCCCTCCGTCCCCGCCCCGCCCCTCCGT
>PVJO010020045.1:0-32917 GCA_004026905.1 Hystrix cristata | reverse complement strand
GGTTATCTCATTATAGTTTTGACTGGGATTTTCCTGATTGGTGATGAGCATTTTTGCATATGAGTGTTTGCCACTCACATATCTTATTTTGTGGGTCTTTTGCAGACTTTTAAAATTTCATTTTTATCTTATTAAGTTGTAAGAGTTATTTACATATTATCAATTTATTTGTTCATCAAATATATTTGTACAGTTTATCCTTTTTTCTTTTATACTTAGTGTTGTGTGTGGAGAGATGTTTACATACTTCCAAGGTGGTTAATATTTTCTCCTATGCTTTCCCCAGAATTATTAGTTTTAGCTTTTAGAAATACATGTGTGATTCATTCTGAATCTATATCTATCTATATTTATATATCTATAAATGGGAAAATCAAGGTTTATTTTTTTCTCTAGGTTGAATTCCAGTTTTTACAGCACTATTTATTGAAAATATGCCTCAACGCTCCCCACATTAAATTATGTTAATTCCTTTATCAAATAATTGTATGGGTGTTTTCTGGAATCTGTTTTATTCTGTTCATAAAGTTTATGAAAACTTATCATAAGTAATGTTTATCTGTATTCTAATGCTAAATTGACTTCATTAGTGTAATTTTATGGTAAATTTTAAAAACTGATAGTATAAGTCACCCACCTTCATCCTCTTTTCAAAACCATTTTAGCTGTTCCAGGTCCTTTGCATGCCCATATGATGTTTAGAAGCACTTTTTCCATTAATGCAAAATTTCTATTGAGATAATAATTGGGACTTTTCCTCAATCTAACAATTTAGAGGGAAAGGCAATCTTACCAATTTTGGGTCTTCAAATTCATAATTATGATACGTCTTTTCTTGAGATCTTTAGTTTCTCATAGCATTGTTTGATAGTTTTCAATATAGAGAATTTGTATATCTTTTGTGAACTTTATTCTAGATTTTTGGATGTTCCTGTGAAAGTGGTATTGTTTTTTAAGTTGGATTTTTCCAAATATTGTTACTACCCTAAAAAACATGAGATTGATTGTGAATATTGATCTTTGTTTTGGGTCAACTTTCTGTTTCTGTGACAAAGTATCTAAGAAAGTCCCTTTAAGGAAGCAATGTTTATTTTGGCTCATTGTTTCGGAGGTTTCAGTCCATAGTCCGCTGGCTCCATTAGGTATGTGGCAAGGCAGAAACATCATGTCTGAAGAACATGGTGGAGGAAAGATACTTATGACCTGGTATCCAGGAAGCAGGGAGAAAAGTAGCCAGAGAGGAAGAGGCTAGGATGAGATGTAATTCTCAAAGTCATGCCCCCGTGACAAACCCCCTTTAACTAGGCTCCACTCCCTACATTTTTATCACCTTCCTATAAAGTCATCAGATTATAAATCCATTAATTGATTAATTCACTGATGACGTTAGAGCCCTCACAAACCAATCACCTTTCAAAAGCCTCATCTCTGCACACGGGAGTCTTTGGTCGAGTACTTTAGATCCAAACCATAACAACTTTGTATTATGCAACCGTACTGAGTTAAGTCTTAAAGTCTAATATTTTATTGTTGTTAATTCCTTAGTCATCATTTATACAGATAATGATGGCATCTGTGAACAGTGGCTGTTTAACAACATTTTTTCGGTAAGCATTTTATTTCTGTGTTTTGCCCTAATTTCCTGGTTGGAAGCTGCAGTGGTAAGACTAGGTACTCCTGTGTTGTTCCCGATCTTAGGACAAAACAGTACTTCATCCAGTGTAATATTAGTTGTAAGGTATTTTTTTTCTTTTACTCTGCTTTTTTTGCTATTTTTATACATCAATCAAGGTGAAGGATTTTCCATTTCTTCTTAGTTTGCTTTGCTGAGCTATTTTTTCAAAAATCAGTGTGAAATTTTGTTACATTTCTCCCAACAACTATTTTGAGAATATGGTGAATTACTTTAATTGATCTTGAATTAATTTGTTGTGTACAGTCTTGAGACACATTCTGTTTGGTCATAATGCATTCTCCTTTTTAGATATAGTTGTATTCTACTTGATACTTTTGAGAATGTTTGCTTTAATCTTATGAGAGTAATTGGTACGTAAATTTCATTTTATTCAAAGTCCTTCTCAAGGGTTTGCTACAGTTGTAAGAGTTGGGATGCATTTTTCCTTCTCTATTTTCTGGAAGACATTATATAAAACTCTAATGTTTAAACAAGTTTATGTAGAATTGTCTGGACCTGGAGATTTTTTTTTCCTGAAAGCTCTATGATTATGAATTCGATTCCTTTAGTAGACAGAGGCCTATTGATTTTTATCTATGTGTTTTGTGCTTTTTCTCTTTTTTATTCTGCTTGGTTAATTATTCTATAGTTTGTTAATTATATTAATATTTCAAATAATCTACTTTTGTTTTTGTTAAATCTCTGCATTGTTTTCTAATTCATTGAGTTCTACTTCGTGTGACTGTGTGTGTGTGTGCGTGTGCGTGTGCGCGCGTGTGTGTGTATACCCTTTGTATTGAAAGTCCCAATTTGGCTCACATTTTCTTCCTTTGGTGTTTAAGTATGTCACTCAATTTTCTGCTGGAAAAACCTCTTCTTGAAAAAAAAATCTAGTGATAATTTAATTATCTTTCTTATGTAAGTTACTGGCTGTTTTTGGAGTGAATTCTGAATGATTTTGTTTTCTTTTTATGTAGAGTCCAGTAATTTTACTAGACTATATCCGGAGGTTGATATTTTCAGTTATGGGGTACATTCATTCAATATGAAATCTTCTTTTTTTTCTTTAAATTTCAGAAAAGTTTTTAAAAAGTTTTTAAATATTTTTTCTCTTCCTCTGTTTTGGTTTCATTTAACCACTAATTACCTGCATAATGGGTTCCCTTTGCCCATCTTCAATATGTCATTTTTCTCTTGAATCTATTTCTTCTTTCTTTTTCATTATTAAAGTCTCCTCTTTTTTTTATCTTCCACTTATATTAAGGTATTCTTTCTTGAATTACATGTGTGTGTTCCCTTTAAATTAGTTTCATTTCTGATACAACTTTTCTTATATTTGTAATTCTTTTCTGTATACAATCCCTTAATTTCTGAAATGTTCTAATTCTGATATCATCTTCACCTACTTATAAGTGAGCATACACTGGAGTACCCTCCCATCTAGTTTTGTTGTGTTTGTTGGCTAGGGGATTTTTTAAAATTTCTTTTTCTCCAATATAGATGCATTTACTCTTCAAGACCACCATAGTTTCCACCATCTTTCTAGAAGTCCCACACAGTACTTTTATGAAAAAATAGATTTTAATTTAATTCAGATACAGATAAATGCATTGAATATGGACGATAGTTCTTGAAAATTTTGAAACTTATCTGAGTTAGTTAACATTTAACATTTCCATCAAAACATGTGCTAAATGAGTATCTTTCAGGGCTCATGTTTTGCTCTAGCATAGGTACTGCGGAGAACCGCTTTGAACTTGAGTGGGAAAGAGGTAGTGTGGAAAGAAGACAGAAGTCCGTGAGGTGACAAAGATGAGGCAAGGTAGAAAATTATTAGAGGTGAGAGTGAGAGCAAATATGTTAAGTTCAAGTAAGAAGGTGTGGTTGAAGATCCAGTTGAAAAAGAAAGGAGGAACTAGCCAACCCCTCACTCTTATTTTCACCTGAGGACTCTATCTCTGACTTTAGATCAGACAACAGGGTTCCTTGTCTCGCTTTGTTTTGATTTCTCTTCTATTATTCATTGAATATATTTGGGGAACATATATATGCATTTTTAATATACTAGAGAAACTCCTTAAAAGATTCAACTTTAATCCTTATGAATGCTGCTTGCTATCTTCTAACATAAGTTCATCTTTTCACACATTCAGATTTCTTAAAAGCATTTACTGTTTTTCATTTATTTAGTTTTACTTGTAGTTTGTGCTCAGTGTTTTACCAGCCATTAGTTTCTCTTTATCTCTAGTTTAAAGTGTGTATGTACTTGATTTGATATAATCTAAACATTCATTTATATTTGAAAATACTATTTCTCAAGTGCCCAAGGTAAACACATGGTATTTTGCCTGTATATGTTACACTCTTCTCTTCTCTTTTATATATTATGCGCACAATACAGGTTGTAAATGCTTCAAAAATGTGTTCGGAATGGGAAATTGGTATTGATGCAGTTATCACATCTCTGTGAAGGATACAGAAAGTTCCATGAAAGAGTCAAAATTTGATAACATTTTGAAAGATGGGTATGATTTTGATCAGCAGGATATAGGAATCAGGAATAAAGAACAGAGCAAACTCTAAAATGTACCATTAAAAAAAAAAAAAAAGAACAGAGCAAAGACTTAATAGGAGGAGCTGGCTTGAAGAAAGGTGCCAAAGGAAGGAAGCACGAGGCGTGCTTAGGCAATACTGAACAGATGAGCTTAGTTAGAATGTATGATATGTGTAAGGAACATGTAGGAATGAGCTTGGAAAGATTAGAGAGATTATTAAGGGTTGGACTGACAGGTAGAAGAATCTGTATGTAATTTCTTATATGAAGGCGTCTTTCAAAAGCTTTCAAGTAATATATTTATATGATCAGAGATGAGAAATGACTCTCTGTGGAGCTAAGAGAGGAAAAAGTCCAGCGATGCAGAGCACAGTTGTGACACCTTTGGACTTGATTATGACATAGCTGGTTACTTTTGCTTTATTTTGAATAGATGCCCTTTACTCTTAGTATTCTCCCCTTCTTGCCCATATCTACATATATGTCACTTTTGTGTCTGGTGTTTGAAAAGTAGACCGTTTAGTGAGAAGTAATTTTTCACACTCCTGGGCCATTTCATAGTAAGCAGAGATGCCAATTTTTCCAGGATAAAGAAATATTAATGATATGTGACAAACCAGATTGTGAAAGATCAGGAAAACACTTTTTTTCATTGAAAATGAAAGCCATCTGGGCTTTTCATTGTAAATATTTTAAATGCTTGGGACTAGGCTAACTGGTGATTTTAGGGACGATTTGCAGTAAAATATATGACTTTTTAAGCCCATTACATATTACATATATTTGTATAATCATGGATGGAAGTTGGATAGAGTACTTATAACTACCTTCTCTCAGGAGATGATAATTTTTTGGAGGACTTTTATGATCTTGAGAACATAGATGTAGTTTAAGAAATAATCTAAGAAAGAGAACAGAGCTCAGTGTTTTCTCTTTCCATCAATATGAATTTCTGAAAAGTACATGTAAGGCCATCTGAGATTCCTTTGGCAAGTGGACATTATAGGATTATATTCTTTACTTCAACAATAGTTTTGAAGTGTATTATATATTTTAGTTGTACTGCCTATAAAGTATCTCTAATGTAAATTTGTAACAGTATTTCTCTGCTATGTAGACAGCAGTGTTGTACATAATGTGAGCAATTTTTAAAGGAAAATTTAGAGACTGGAATCTATATTCCATGGAATCAAATTTAAGAATTTATGGACCGGAAGGGGCATTAGATATCTCTGAGGACAGTGTTTTGAATATGTTCTCTGTAGAACGCTTGTCCCGTGGGTAGTCTGTCAGTGAGAATGTAGTCTGCTACACATCTAGGCTTGGAGATGCACATGTTTATCAGCACCTTGAAAGCTCTAGTGCCCAAACCAGTTTTTTTTTAATTTTTTTTTTTTACCAAGAACATATATCAGTACATTGTATACATAATGTTCACATTCATCAGGTTATTTTGTACCTGTACATGATGTATCTTGGTTTTCCCCCCTTTTCCCTTCCTCTCCCTTCTGTTCCCCCCTTCCCTATTTACAGCAGGCTTATTTATATTTTCCCATTTTTTCCCTTTCTTCTTTCTTTCCTTTTGCCCTTCTTTCTTTTCCCCCTTCCCCCTTTCTAGTTCTCTTCTCTTTTCAATATTATCTTCATTTTATATAATATCTATTACACCTCTCTGACCTTATTTACCCTTATGGTTACTCATATCAGAGAAACAATTTGATGTGTACTCATGAGTGTCTGATTTATTTCACTTAAGAGTATGTTCTTAAGGAACATCCATTTACCTACAAATATCTCTAGCTTATCCTTTTTTATGGTAGAATAGTACTCCATTGTGTTCAACCAGTTTAACCTATTGTTTCTCAAGCTTATCTCTGTAAGTGTGTGTAGGGGAATATATATAATAAATATGAACAGCCAATGGAACTGTTTAGCATATGTCTTTGGAAACTAATGGTTTAATCTCTTCATTTTTTTTTTTTTGAAAACTAAGGCCTAGAAGGATTTGTTAACTCTCCCAAGTCACACAGACCTTGAGATACTTTTGGACCAAGACTCCTAATTTCTGGCTCCATATTTTCAGTGATCCATATACCATTAACTATGTTGCAACAATCTATTCCCTCTCATCCTACATATTTACTAGAAACTTCCCCTTCCATTGATAACCTTTCATCCAAATAAGGGGGCGGAATCAAGGCTGAGTAATTGCAAAGTCTTGGATTTGATTCTACAGTGCTTAGTGCTAGGGAGACTAGAGTCTCCACCATTCTGTGTTGGTTTTTTCCCTCAACTGCCGGCCCCCTACCTATGCTTCCTGTAACCTACAGGTGGCCATAGTCCCAGCATTAGTCTACCTCTAAGAGCCAAAATGAAGTCACTCACACCTTAAACATGTACAAATCACTCATGCCGTACGTTTTCTTTATCCTTCCTATTCCTATTGGTCATATTATTACATAGTGCTTCAAACTAAGGATGAACAGGAGAAAGATAAATTGAATTTGAGAAGGTGAGTTAGGATTTACTCAGCAACCATGCCCCTAAAAAATTATTTTTTAGGAAAGAGGTCAAGGTTATAGCTTTTAATTAATAACTTCTACAAATAATCCATAGGAAGAATGAAAAGTGAGAAGTAAGTACTAAGTATCAGAAATACAGTTCTTTTCTCTACCCCTTATTCATTGTATAAATTTATAAAAGACACTTATGTTTCAAAATCTTGGTTATGTCATCTGCAAACCAATGGACCACATGCTTTCTGAATCTGTTCTAGCTCTAATTTTCTATGTCTATGATCTGTGAGCATTAATTATCCATGACTTGATCACCATGGATAATCAGGACTTGGCTGTACTTGTTTTGTCCAACAGCATCCTAAAGGAATGGCCCAGGAAGAAAAGGAAAACTCAGACTTCTGAGACTCCTCAGATTCTTGCCTAACCAATAACCAGTTCATGTTTTCAGAGCCTTTAAAGCTATGCATATTATTTTTTATTTAATGTTGCAAAACAGAAATCACTTTGTAACAACAAGTAATGTGTATTCTTAAGTGTCTTATTTTATAAGATACTATCATCTTAATTTCTGGAGTGTTCTGGCTGAGAGAAAAAAATATGGTACTTAAAAGAATATTACTGTAGTGGAGAAATCACATAGCAACAAGAAAGCAGAAAGTAAACTAGCCTCACAGAGAGTAGTTTGCAGACCTTATCCAAAATGCCAAATGCAATAAAGGACTTGAGCTGTTTCCATAGGCAAGATGTGGAAAGATACAACCTCATTAGCATGTATACATAGACATAATTCTATTTAAGTTACTGACATCTTATACTACATAACCATTTTTCCCTCTGGGAAAAACCACATTGACAAATTAGTCAAATAATCCTCCCCGGAGGGCAGAACAAAAACCACTGGCCCTGAACACCATATCAGGGTTCTAAAGAAAAAATCAGAAAGGCTCAGCAAACATATCCATGGCAGGAGAGGCTTAGCTATGGCAGTTGGATGCTCTGCTGTGTAAGCGACTATTCTGCACCATTGCTTAGGAGGCTACTTGTTTATACTTGGACAGATGTTTCTTGTCTGTGAATTTATGGAGTGCTCTCATCACCTCTTTTCTTCCCTGCAAGTTTCTCATCCTGCTTGTTCAAAGCTATCCAGTCTACCACTAGGCAGGCCCGTGATTAGAGGGATGTACTTGTGGGTAAGTGGAATCGCACTGCTTAAAGTCAAGCATATTACTTAACCCCTGTATCCCTCATCTTGTTCTCCCAGCTTCTGAATGAGAGCAGTTAACCAGGGGAGAGGGTGAGCCTCACATGAACGGACGCTTGTTTCCTGATACAATGCTGCACTGGCATTGCTGGCTCATGCTGTTTTGCATGAGCATCAGCGGATGCTTTAAGAATGCAACGAAAACATCTTATAAAGTGAAAACCTATCATTCGTAAAGCTGCAAACAGAGAGCTTTGTTTGCCCACACAGCATTTCTCAATGGAACCCTGAGGTCATGGTGTTTTCTTGTGGGGGGGACAAGTTTCCACTCTGTTTAGCACACATTTATTGTGCTATGGAGAAAAAGGGCCAAATAAGCAGGACATACTGATGTGAAAGGTGTAAAGATTGCACTTGTTTAAGATCTCTGTCTGGCAGCCTTTAAATTAGAACCAATTCACAGTTACCTATGATCAAAATGATAGAGTGTAGACAAATGAAAATGAAGTCTGTATAATCTCTTCTTAACATTAAACATGTCATTCTCACTTTTAGTTATTTCTAAAAGAGCATTATCAGAGTAGCTAGTGAGTGGCAACAATGGTCTATTTGAATTTTGGGGGGGGGGATGAAGTTCTAGCCAGTAGGAAAAATGGTCTAAGTTAGATTGATGATAGCAGTGGGTCTAGGTCCAATCCCTGTGTAATAAAATAGACCGCATATCGACAGTGCCATATTCTAAAGGAGGGGGTGTGTTCACAAAGATCTGGCAATTCTCACTTTAAAACTTACTTTATTGACTGATAAAAATAGGTCATAAATTTCATAAAGTTGGATTTTTCAATGCATCTTCTTTTAGCTAATTCAGGAATAGTATGAGATTTTTGTTCATTCTTCTTTTTCTTTTATTATTGTATTTTTTGTTAACCCATACCTAATCTTTCTCACAAACTTACATCACTCTATGCCTGTCCTAAGGGTAGAGAGAGAGCAGATTATATATTTATATGTAACTCTTGTGATTTAGAGATAGAATTGATCCACATATATGTCTATGTTACTTCTGATCTTTCATAATCTGTGAGCTGGATGGCTCCTAATTCATTGGTTTTACATTAATCGTCTCCCTATATATATAAGTTTTGCAACTTCCAGGATTATGATACAGATTTAAATAATATTAGTACCAGAATCCGTCTCTTCCTCCTGCAGCAAAAGCATTTTCTCACGTGCATGAGACTGAAAAAAACTTTCTGTGGCAATCCACAGTGAGAGACAAATAAGGGCAGTATTTTGTTATGGTGTAGAACATATTTTCGTCACTAGGGATCTGATGCTTTAGATAAATATGGAAGTAATATTATTTTTTATCACTAAACTCTGGAATGTGAGAATATAGACTTAAAAATGGTAAAAATGAAACAACAGTTTGGAGACTTGAAAATAATTTAAGCAACAAAATAAAACAAAAACCAAATACCAGTTTCTTTGTGCTTCAGACTAGAAAGATTCATGAAGTCCAGATTATGTTTCGTGGGCTACCTTTTCCCCACATGTTAAGTAATCACTGTGAATATGATGTCAAGTGAATGCCTTTAGACTGTTGCTAGAAGGCAGTTGTATAAATTGTTACAGATGAGAAAGCTGCTCTGTAAGGCCTCATGGCTGAGTCAGAAGGAAGTCTGGGCTACCCTCGCCCTTCACATCGCAGTGCTGAACCTCCCAGGAAGTTTCCTGCCACCATGCCGCTGCCAGTTTCCGGTGGACAAATAGATTAAAATGTTGCTCGAATCCCCTCCCCCAAATATATGGGGAATGGCTTTATAGTTGATAATTTGTGAAGGTAGGTCTTTATTACACTAGCACAAAAGCTTTCCAAAGTAAAAGCAGCTTTGGAAGACAGAATTTGTGATGTTTACCTTCTTCCGAGGCCCAGAAATCTTACATTTGCAAGGATGGGCAAAAAGTATTAGCATAAACACTTAGAGGTGAGAAATTTGAGGGATCTAATTTTACAGGTTCTTGGAAGCTAGATCTTGAAGAATGTTAAAATAAAAAATTTTGGTTTATATTTAATAAATAGGAGGTTGGAGATTACCTGGAATTCTATGCTAGCTTCCTACATTTATTTAGAAAAGACTGCATGCTTAATATCAAGGGTGGTGTTTAGAAGTATTTTTATTTACCCTTAGAATCTAACTGAAAATTTGTTAAAACTTAGTACATGGGCTGACTCGTTTAATATCCTCTAATAATGTCATGGAGTTTGGATGAGAGGATTAGCTCCCAATGTGTAATTGTCTCTTAAGATGAAATTCTTTACATTGTTAAGGTAAAACTATAGGGATCATTTTGTAATTCACCAGGAGTTACCCATGAAAGCATTACTGTGGGCTAGTTGGGGAGAAGTGGTATATTTTATTGTCATTTCTGATAGTGGTATAGAATTTTTAAAAGTTTAAAGCAATAATGAATTGATAGGCATTACTTAGCCTTATAGTTTGTTCATAACCCATTATCAGTTCTATAAAATAACTTAAGAGATGGTATCTACCTATCATAAAAGACTCTTCTCAATCGCATATATAGACACAAGATGTTTAGGACTTGTCAAATCCAAAATTCTTTTGGACAAATTTCTGTCCCTCACCTAATGTGCAGTTTGTCGAAGGAAATCAGTTCTCACATTTTTCCCTCTCTTCTCATTCCTTTGTGTTGCACCATGTTTGGGGGCCCTTTCTTTTCTCATCACAAAGACAGCAGGGATGAGGCCGAGGTGCCAGGGTTCACTGGAAAACACTCTGCTGTTTACACCTGAACAGCAAATCATCCAGGAAGAGCTTGGAGCCTGTGCACACCAGCACAGGGCCTAAGTGATTGCAGGTCTTCTTTGTATCATCTTCTTGTATCATATGCTTGGTATGCTTTGTATCATTGACATTCTGAAGACTATTAAATGCTCCAGGCAAAGAGCTATGTTCTCTACTTCTATTATCAATTTCAATTTAGGACTCATGTGTTTCCCTTTTGCTGGAGGCAAATGTAAGGCAGGTGGTCTCTTGACCATGCCCTTCAAATTCAATCAGTATGACTAAGTAGAGGTCCTGTCTCAGAACTTAGAGTTCCTGGGTCAAACAGACTTATGCTAGTAACAATAAAACATGCACCTGAAGTTCATGCTTGATGATATTTTGGCCCCCTTTAACAACAACAAAAAAAACATGTGTAGCCTAGTTCTAGGTACTGTATGTTCCATGTTCCTCAAAATTCTCAGCTGTTGACAGCATGGTACCACTTTTGCAAATGTAAGTGCTCGGGGCCCTCAGACACGTATGTAGGAGTGATTCATCGTCACACTTTTGATGTCACTTGCCCCTGCCTGTGAAAACAAAGAAGGAGAGACAGTGATAGATTGATACAGTGTTTTGTTTTTTTGTTTTTGTTTTTTTTTTTCATTAGCAGTATTATCTTTCATTTTTTGTGAAAATTGATTTGGGTTAGGGAAGAAGTAGAAAGTCATCCAGAAGCTGGAAGGTGCAAGGAGGAGAGGTTGAACTGCTCCTTGAGTCCAGCCAGGACAGGATGACAATGGGTCCTGGCTTCGAGATGACTTTTGTTTATTCATTACTTCTTTGCTTTCCTCTTTCCCTGTAGACTATTTTCAGTTAGTCAGCGTTATTTGAACTGTATCCCCTCATGGGTGCCTGAGGTCTCCATTTCTCTGAATAATTTGTTGTGGCATTTGTTGTTGGTTTCTGGCTCAGAATTGGGGGCAGCTGGCAGTATAGAGTCTTGTTCTCAACTCTTGGGCATTTCAAGGATTACTGTATTAGTTAGCATTCTCTAGAAGAAGGGGATTAATAGAAAATATGTGTATAATTATGCAAGGGGATTTATTAGGAAGTCTCACATCATCAGAGGATGGAGAGTCCACAATGGCTATCTGTGGGATAAGAGGCAGAAGAGATCACAATGACCATCTACAAGATCAGAGATAGAAGAATCCATCCTTGCGCTCTGTGCAAGGGGAAGTTGGAGGATCCAGTAGTTGCTCAACCTGAGAAGGTGAAAGCTACAAAACAAGACGGATCCTGAATGCAGCACCAGTCCAGGGTCGAAGGCCTGGAAACTGACTAGAGGGTCACTGGTGCAAGTCTGTTAGAAGGCCGAAGAAACCAGAGACTGGGGTCCAAAGGGAATGGTGAAGACTGGCGCTCTTCCAAAATAGGGATTCTCCCTTCCCATTTTCCTTTGTATTCCATCCAGGCTTCAAGCCTATTGGTTGGTGCCACCCATGTCTGGGTGGCTTCTTGCTTTAATTTGCTGGCCTACATGCCAGTCATCCGTAGACACACCCTGTTTTAGTTACTTTTCTCTCCTTGTTGGGACAGAATACTCGACACCCAAAGTTAGGGGAAGAAAGGTTTATTAGCTCACAGTCTGCAGAGGTTTCAGTCTATAGTCCGCTGGGTCCGAGGCAGGCAGCATGGCAGAGGCAGGGCGGACCAGCATGGCAGACCGGCAGCCCACCCGCAGCAAAGTAAAGTGAGGAATCCAAGGAATGTATGCAAATAAGCACTGCAAACAAGCAGCTAATTAGCTTCTTCCTGTATCTTTTATCTAGGCTACCTGCCCTTAGGGCAGGTAACACTCCCACCCTTAATTTTAGTTTCACATCCTTGATCCCAGCAGAACCATGCCAAACCGATCAGTGGATTAATTTAGTAACCTCACTCTAGATCCAGCTATCTCTTACCACATGAGGCTTTGGGGGGACATCTAGACACAAACTATAACACACCCAGAACTTTGCTTCACTAATCTGCTAAGTGTTTCTTAATGCATTCAAGTTGAAATATCATGATTAAGGGTCATGCTTACCTATGATTATCCAGTCATTTTCAATTCAGTTTGATTCCCAGGAACTCAAGGAACCCTCACGAAGAACTCTTTTTGTGAACTGTGACATAGAGTGTGATTTGGATTGGCAGAGTGTAGTTAACTATGCAGATTTAGAAAATTTCTTGAACTCAGGCTACCAAGATCTGGGTCTGAAATGATGCTATTCAGTTCAAGGGATGAAGTTTAAGCTAAGTACATTCCAGTGACCTGCCTCCTTTGCACCATCTTTTGAAAAAGCCACAATTCTCAACTGGGACATCCCGAGTTAGAGGTTCTCAGGGACCCAGATTTGAACCACTCACTCCCTGTGTCACTTTTGGAAGAGAAACACCCGCAGGATGGGACTGCAGCAGCTTCCATCTCTTTCATGGTGACTACAGAGTTTTGGTTTAGACAGGAAGGCTCTCTAAGCTAAGTGGAAATAGATCCTTTCTGCTTCTAGGATACATTACCACATTCCCCAAAAAGTCGTTAATGAGGCCTCATAGTCCAGGGCCGGTTTTCTTTTTTTTAAATCCCATTTTGCTATGTCAACTTGTAGGCGATATTTAAGAAGCAAAAATTAATCTGGCTCCACACAAATGATATGACTTAACAAACCACCTACAATATTTATCATTTGACCCAGGGGGGTATTAAAACTTAATTTTGTTTTGTTTTCTTGGGGCTAGGGATTGAATCAGAGCCTTGTGTATACTAAGCACATGCTCTACTACTGACCTACACCCTAGTTCTTATTGTTTGACTTTGTTTAACAGACTTAAGTGAAGAAAATACCCCTCTTATTTACCTTTAAAGTGTGATTTGGTTTTAGTGAATATGAAAAAGGTAGCAACAATTTCATTTTCTGAAATGATTCTCAGTCCATGTGTTCATTCTTCTGAGTAAAGTGCAAAAATGTGTTTTAAGCTTCCCTTGCTAAAAATAGAAGAAAACAGACCTTTTGCTTTTAAATGATTATTGAAGAATTTTCTCCATCCGAGGTCAGAGCCGTGTTCTCATAACTGTCTATACTATCTTCCCGATCATTATATGACAGATGTGATTTTATAAATCAAGAGTTTATGCTCAAGCTGGACATATTGAATTGTAATTTGTTTTAATATCCAAACTAAAAATAACTTTTGCAGTGGGCAAAACCCCAGATGTGTTTTGTCAGTCTCTTTTTCACTTAATGTTTAAAGCTTTATGTATTTAAGGAAAATTTTATCCATGTGTTTCTCATTTATTTACACTTAACTCATCAGTGTGTTTAGTATGAGTTATTTGATGTCCAAGAAGCCCTTTTAACCAATTTATGTGCTTATTTTATGTGCCTATGAAATAGGAAGTCATTGTATGCCAAAAAAGAAACTGTATAAAGCCTATTACTATTAGTGTCAACAAATATTTACCCTTAGAATTTTATTTTTGACTTAAAAATGTGAACAAGAAGCTCCTGAGTCCATTCTAGATTGACCAACATAAAACTGACATCTGCTTTCTACACGTGGCCTTGTATATTCAGGGGCTCTCATACACAAATGCAGCCTTGTGTCAAAAAGGAGGTTGGGACCAGGGTCTTCATAAGGATGTATATTAAGGGTTGATCACAAAGAAGGTCAGCTATTGTCTATTTCTGTTCAATTTTTTCCTGAAATCATTGGGGAATCTGCATCATTAGTACTATCACTACTATGCATACTTCCAAATGTGATCAATGTTAGAAAGAAATAAATTGCCTTTGAGTCATATAATCAATGAGTTTTTAATCTGGTATTTCACCAAGAAGACTGTTTGACACTTCATGTGTGCCTTCATACTCTTTGGTGTTTCAAAACATAAGGAATGTGTTGCCAGTATGCACTTCGACTCATTGATTTAGAGATTTGTCCACTCATTTAGCATACTTTTGGGTGGTCATTTCTCCCTGAGGAACTGTGGTAAGTCCTAAAGGTAGGAAAGTGGGCAATCTCTCCTTCCTGTGGTTTAGTAGATGTCATTCAGGTCTTGGCCCTGGTTGCGCTGATCCACCAGAGTTTGCCTGCAGCTTGAGCACACGCAAGAAAAATCTGGAAGTGCAGTGGAGTTAACATCCTTACAGAGCCACACTCCTTACACAGGGATTATGTGTTTCAGCTGTCACACCTGCCGGTGTGCTAATACTCGGATCTCTTCTACACTGTTTCTGAGTGTCATGTCAGTGTGACTCGACTGAGTTGCTCATAGCTGCCATACAATCATGAGCGTATACTTCTGTGGGCTTCTTCCCTTCCTTGTCTTACTTTTTCTCACCCACCCTTCCTAAAATCATGCCCCTAAAACCCATCTGTATCCCAGTTCTTGTCTTACCTCTTCCTTCCAGGAAAAGCTAAACAAAAGTACACAGAAAACCAATAGTCACCTGACAGTCATATAAACTGTAGCAGAAGCATTCATAGTAGGAAGGACAGCGGCAGAGTACAGTAGTTATTTCACTCAGTAGAGAACTGTGAGAAATGTACTAGCTCAATATAAACTTCCCTATCTAGTGTAAAACTTATGAAGCCGCAGGTGGCATCTATTCAGTGCTGTAACCCTAAAGCCCAGCACAGAGTCTGGTAATAAGAGTTTAATATATAGTTTTGAATGGGTGATACATTTTTGTCAGGGAAAACAGGATTGGAAATGTACAGTCACTTGTAAAATTGGTCAGTAGGATTGAGCTGATACAAAATTCCAAGTGTTCTAATGTTTAGTTCAGTACTTCTCCCTTAACTGATTCTGTAAGGATAAGGAGTAAGGATTATGGGGATTAAGAATGGAGTTATAAGTACTGATGCTGAATTTTGAGCAAATATGGTGTACCCACCAAGTAAGTCATTTACATATGTTTAGTCACAAAAAGTAGGTGAGAGTTGGCTGGAAAAATGGAGATCAAAGACGATAAATAGGTCAAGCAGGACAACATTATAGACTGTCTGGCAGGCATATCCAACACATGTTTGATGGACTGCTTGCCCTCATTTTTTTATGTTATAATAAATATATAAAGGGGAAGTTTTGTTAGTTGTATATATTAACTATATTATACATGTTATGTATGTCCCAAGATACTTCCACTGAATGAGCCCAAGCAAACCAAAAGGATGGACACCCATAAAGGCATTTGAGTTTTCATCAACTAATGAGAGTGGTTATGGTAGTAGTGGGAATATAATGGAAGGATTTACATTGACAGCAATATCTACTTACACCTTAGAAAGGAAACTCTGGCTGTGATCAGGAGGGTAGACAGTATTGGGCAAGATTATAGACAGCCAATCTTAATAACTAGGAAATAAATTTATCTGGATTGACAGATGTGTAGGTTGAGGCCAAAGAAGAAGTCAAGGCCCAGCATCCTGGCTTACAGAACTGGGTGGTCCAGTTCTTGAAATAGAGTAGGTATAAAGAAAGAATTATGAGAGGGGATAGATCTTGAGATACTCTTAGAGTATCCAGGTAGGGATATTGTGTTAGTTGGCTTTCTGTTGCTAAAACAAAGTACCCGAGATAATGAACCACTTACCAGTTCAATTATTTAAATACAGGATGACCCAAAAATGCATTTTTTTGGTTAAGTTTTTTAAGATAATAGAGCAGGAAATGTAAACATGACAATTTTATCAAATTTATTCAGTACAAATATCAACTGATTGTAATGGCACCTACCAAGCGAAGCATGGAATGGTCAGTACGTAAACACACACTACTCAAATGATGCTCAGGGTAAACTGTTAAATGGTTAAAAAGAACAAAGATTTATTTTGCCTCATGGTTTTAGAAGCTCTTGTCCATGAGGTAGGGAGACCGCATTGCTTTTAGGCCTCTTGCGGAAGTGCTGGATGATATCAAGGAGTATGTGGCAGAGTACACAGCTCGCCTCATGGCCAGAAAGTAAAAGAGAAGAGGAAGAGACTGAAGTCCCACAGTACTGTCTAAAGATGTGTCTTCAATGACCTGAGGATCTCCTGCTAGGCTCCACCTCCTGAGGGTTCTGCCACCTCCTAATAGCACTGTCCAGGGACCAAGCCTTTGACACATGGACCTTGGAGGGAAATTTGACACCCAAACTATAGCAGATATGTAGATTTAGAGAGATCTTTTTTTTTTTTTTCTTTGGTGCCGGAGATCAAACTCAGGGCCTTGTGCTTGCAAGGCAAGCACTCTAACCACTGAGCTAAATCCCCAGCCCCTAGAGAGATCTTGATTGAAATGTGGATCGAGAAAATCATCAGCATCAAGGTGATTATTAAAACCATGGGAGTTAATAAAAAAAAATATTTAAATAGTGCTTACAGTATAGTAATTAATGCTCTGACTACTTAAAATACTAATAAATATACTTCATGTTAATTATTAAGTAACTAGTAATGTAATAAATAAGAAATCAGTATCTGACTTAACAATCTTAAGTAGATACTGTTATTCCATTTTGTAGATGAGGAGACTAAGGCACAGAGAAGTTAAGTAACTTTCCAATTCATGCAGCAAGCTAGTGATGAATCTGGGATTGCATTGTTGAGTGCACAGAAAAAGAAAAGGGGTATAACTCAATGGAACTGAAGTAAGCCTTGTAAGAGGTACCAAGAGAAGCAGAACAGAAATCGGGGAAAAGGTAGATGCTTACAGGATAAAGAAGGAAAGGGCTTTGCTTGGGACACGTGCCACTGGGAGATCAAGTTACAGGAAGTTTGAAAGATTTCATGTTGAAAAAATTCCTACTGAATGTAAGAGTGGCCACTCAACTCATGTACTCTCCCAGGATCAGAAGAAATGGGTAGAGACAAAGCTCCTCAAAGCGAATGGCTTAAACAAACTAAAGAAATTGATTCTAGAGAATGAGCTTTCACCTAGTAAATTTATGTTGCAGATATTCCTTTGAGGAAATTTAAAATGAACCAGAATTTTTGGAGGATGCAGATGCTCTGACACCGGAAGAAATAACCTTTATGTGATAATAATATTAAAAGGGAAGGAAGGGAAAACCTGAGTGAAAAACACAGTAAGACATGAAAATGGAAATTAAAGATTCCTCAATAAATAATCTTCTCAAAATTCTTATATTTGAGATTCAATTGCTTTCCTTTAGATATTGCTCATACACTAAAAAATAAAAATGTTACATCAGACTCTGGAGCTCAAAAGAAGAAGAAGAAAGAAAGAAAATGCATGGTAAATCCCTTGCTGATGAGTATTGGCAGGCCACCAGAAACATGTGATAGAAAGTCCTCTAGCTTGGAGTGCGAGTGGAATGACCTTTGCACATGCAAGAAGAAGCATGTCCAAAGACGGGTGCAGGCTGGAGGGTGCGTGGGAGTTAGAAATCGGCGGGGGTGGACCTACTGAGATGGAGACAATTCTGTCCTCAGTCATGTTTAAAGGTAAGTCAAGAGCCTTTGGACATAAGCTGTCACAGGCAACTTTCTTCTTAAGGGACTTTTGCTGATACCTGAAGTGACTTCTTTAGTTGTCAGTGATAACTGAATCCATTCAGGGTGTTTGCCTGGAAAGGTTTCTACTTTCATTCTAACTTGCCAGGATTTTAGAAAACAAAACTTTAAATCGGTCAGCTGAAATTGGTTTATGAATTGCTAGAAATCCCTAGACAGAGTTCCATCAATTCAAAACATCACAGACAATCCGGTATTTGCAGTGGGCTTTGAGTTATGCATGAAATCCTATTGAACATCTTTTTTGCATTAATTTAGTGATACTTTCACTGGCGTCAAGGTGATGAAAAATAACACTAAACTGTACTTGGCTGGTTGTGGAGAACTTGGCACCCCACCAGGCATGCTGCAGGCGATTTTTGGAAGGCAGGCAGGCAGGGGGACCCGGCATGCTTCGGAAACTACCTCAGAGATGAGCTTTAGAGAGGAGCAAGTCTACAGTTATGGGAATAAAACTCAAAACTACTCAACTGTTGCCAGCACTTTCTAAACAGCTATAAAAATATGGAAAACATGCACGAATGGCAGGAATAAGTGGGGGAAAAGTTATACTTTACAGGAGAAAACTCAGCATTTTATTTATTTACTTAACACTTCTGTAGGATTTACTATGCTCCGGGCACTTTTCTACTGACTTTGTGAATATCAGTACATGTAATACTCTTGACAACCTTTGTGGGATAAGTCCTGTCGATTATCCTCTTTTTACAGATAGTGGCAGGTGTGGCACAGAGAAGTAGCTTGCTTGTCGTCACAGGGCTGATACTGAGCTGAGAATTTACACCTTTGTGAGTTTGGCCCCCAAGATCTCACTTCTTGTCCCATTTCATGCTCCCTCAACCAGGAAAGCAGAGCAAACAGCATTTCCTTTCAGGAGTGTAAACCTGTTATCTCTAATGATGTTCAGAATGACTTTCCCACGTGGTAGCTTCTCCTTGCTGCTCGGTTTCCTGGGTTGTGCCTTCTAAAGCAGCCCTTTGAGATTGTGGAGGCAGCCCTGTGCCAGGCTCAGCCAGCGCTGCTGGTGGGAGCCGAGACACGCCCAGCTGGTCATATTGAGTAGTTCTGTCATATTGGTTCCGCATCTGTGCAGCCGAAGTCTTGACTCTAGCATATGTTGAAAGATTACAAATAGGAGCAGTTTCTACTGCATAAACTGTGAACACAGACATTTACAGATAGCTGATGGACTACACCATTCTGACGAATTGTCTTCAGAGAATCAGGAGCTTTAAGAAATGACAAGAAACAGAGAGGAAACGTGTAAATAGCTTTCACAAATGATTTTTCTCTTGACATACATTTCTGAGGACAAAATCATTAGATATGCGTTACTTGTGTCGATAATTTTGATAAATTTTTTTCTGACATAAAGGTTCTTGATTACTAGGTTTTGTTTTACACACTTATCTGTCAGACTGACATGTTGCTTGGAGATGTCTACTCCTCCCCATCAATTTTTTTAGTCAACAGTATTTCCTCTGAGTCACATGACTCACCAAGGAGGGAGCTTGTTCTTTACATAGTAGACGTTTTCTTTTTCTTTACAGTTTTTTCGGGGTGTGGTGCTGGGGATCAAACTCAGGGCTTTGCACTGGCTAGGCAAGCACTCTACCGCTGAGCTAAATTCCCAACCTACATAGTAGATGTTTTAATCTGGTGGTCAAAAGTTAGGATGTTTTTATTTAAATGAACTCCATTATTCACCTGTGCTTTTGACATCTCCTCTGAGACTTCTAAAGGGCTTCTCAAATTTAAATGCCCAAAATTACCATCTTCCTACTTGCAGTCTTCCCCATTTTAACTGAGGAAACTCCATTCTTCATTGCTATAAAGCCTACAGCTTGGCACCATTTGACTTCTCTTTTTCCTGTAGTTCTCGTTCACTTCAGCATTATCTGCCTTCAGAATATATACAGAATCCAATCAGTCCTTATTCTATTTCATGCTCCCACCTATTTTAAATTGCCTTCTCCTAAGTGGATTATTGTAAGAGTGTGTATGCTTGTTTTCTGCCTCTCTACAGCACCCAGAGTACAAATGTGCCAGCCAGTGTCATTACTCTGACAAAATCTTTGCTGTAGGTTCCCCTTTCAAAATGAAGGTCAAAATCCTTTAAAAGATCTCCAAGGCCCTATATCATCTGGCCATCATTATCTCCTCTCCTACTAATTTCTCCCTCACTCTGGCTTGTTGTTTCTCATCCACCAGGCCCACTCTTGCCTTGGATTTCTTGCATTAGCTGTCTGCACTGACTGGAAAAAAAACTCTTCCTCTAGATATCCCCCAGACAAATTCCTTCAACTTCCAAAAGTCTCCCCTGAATATACTTTGTTAATGAGGATTAACCAGTATATTTTATTAAAATAGGATAGTAGATGCTAAGTAAATGTGTGATAAATGTTTGTAAACACATAAACAATGAATTTTAAAATTCATGTTACATTGGTCCTTCCTAATGAAAACATTTTTGGCTACCTTACTTCTCTGTTCACTTGTGGCTAGCAACATAAGTGTGCAAATTTGTACTACTTATATGCTTTGCTTTAATGCTTATTTAAAATTTTACATTCTTTAAATTTCTTTTTACTATAACTGTTTACTACATAGTTCTAAACGTAGCATTTATCATTGCAATGAAATCCATCACCATTGATGTATAGTTATCTGAAGTACAAAAATAAATTCCTGTAGAAACTTCTGGTAGATAAGACTGGATTTGCTACCACTACATGAGTTTTGTAAATTGTCCTTCTGTTCCAAGAACCCAAAAGGTTCACTTGCATCATGATTAAAATAAAAAAGATTTATTGCTGCTATTCAGAAATGGAAAAGATGGGCAATAATTCTGGCTCACTCGGTGATTCTTATTAAAGAATAGATTTGTTGCAAAAGGATTCCGAGTTTGCCTAAGGAAATGTGTACTGGAAATTGAGAACCAAGTGTGAAATATCCTTCTATTTTGATTTAAGATACTGAGCAGTAAACAGTCCTTGAAGCTACCAGTATCCAAGGACACAGGTCTAGTGTTTTCCACCTTGTTTGAATGTTCAGTTTAGGCAACACATGGCAGCTGGACTCAGTCCCGTTGTTAGGAACATCCTTAAATGCAAGTGCCGTGTCATTTTCATTATTCATGATCCAGTCGGTATGCTCAGAGAAGTGGGCCAGCCAGCTTTCATTCTGAGATCACCTTTAATGGGGGAGAGGGAGAAAACAGAGATAAACATAGAAACAGCCTGGCCAAGTGTTAAAATCACAAAATGCAGATGAGACAATTTTATCTTTCTAAGCTCAGCCTCAGGATTAGGTGAGACTTAAAAAGCTGCCGTGTCATCTGTACTGTCAGTTCAACACAGAGTGAAGCCAATTGCTTGTAAACCTTTCTAAACTAACATGTCTTTATTCAGAATTGTAGTGGCTCTGAAGGTAGCCCCATCCCTGTGTTGTCTGGCATCCTTGTATTTCTTGACTGAGAGAATAAATAATGCAAGGACGCCATTTCTCTTTAAACGGCCTTTTGACTTTTGAAGTTATTGTACTTTAACACATCGATTATTTGTTATCTACGTGGGATGGTATAGTTGAAACCATGGCATCTGGAACCAGGCTGGTCCCATTGACTCTATGAGTTGACAGCCTATCATTTCTTCCATTGTAAATGGGAACAATGACTAAGTCTGCTCTCTAAATATGTGAGAATGATATGAGTATAGAAAGTGTGTCAGAACAGCACTAGAAAATATATAAGCAGTTGCTGTTATAATTAACGGTTATACTGATATCCTTATTTTGGATGTAAATTAGATACTGTGAATTTTACCTACAATTTAGGTCTTGCTTTTCTGAATATGTTTAACAGGGTAGTTTTCCTTCCCTGGCAGGATACAGTACAGAGAAGGTAGAGTGCTGGACCCTATCGTTCCAATCACTGTTCAGTTCCTGGAGGGGTCCAGGGCAGGCTGCTGAACTGGGGGCATGCGCAGTGCTACCCTGCTGGGTGTGATGCTCAGTGTGCGTGTCCGTGAGAAGGGGCTGGCTTCACGCTCCCCTCTTCCAGCACTGCTATCTGTGTGACAGAGGCTGCTGAAACCTCCTCATCCACACGCTGTGTGTTCTTTTAACTGTGGAAAACCAGAAAATTCTCTTAGAAATGTCTCATGGGCTCTAGGAACTTGTTTTCCATGGATTTATTGATCTCTCTTTTCGCCTGTGTATTTATTAGTTGTGGTTCTGTAATAAACCATCCCCCAAATATAGCAGTTTAAAACAACAATCTCTTATGAGCTGACAGTTAGTGAAGGTGAAGAATTGGAGAGCTGGTTCCCTCTTAGGTTACAGGTCGGGGCTGGGATGTGGCCATCTAATGTCTTGGCAAGGCTGAAAGATGCCCTTTCAAGATCACGCATGTGTTTGATAGCAGGAGGTCCCAGTTCCTCACCACATGGGCGTCTCCCTCAGCTGCTGACCTCATGGCAGCTGGCTTTGCCCAGAGTGAGTGATTTGAGAGAACATGAAAACGGCCCAAGATGGAAGCCATAGTATTGTTTATAGCTTAATTTTAGAAATAGCAGAGCATTACTGTTGCTCCAGCCTGTGGCTCACATATCACCCCCTGTATAATATAAGAGGAGACTAGAGAAAAGTGTAAACCCTACGGGTAGAAGTCATGAGGAGCTATTTTGGAGTCTTGGCCACCACAGTCATATTTAACTTTTTAAGCAAGAATTTATATCTCCTTTTTATGATAAGGTTGTGTTCATAGACTAGTCAGAACTAAACATGAAGTGATAAAATTAAATCTAATAATAAGTATTCTTCATAAAACATTGAAATTCTTTTTGATATGATTTATTTCTTTTCCTCTACATTTTTACTAGTACATGTTGGTTATACAGAATAATGGGCTTCATTTAGACAGATTTGTACATGCACATGACATTCTTTATTCATTCTCCCATCACCCAGTTTGTCACTCTCCCCACCTGCTTTCACCTTTATTTGGGTGTGGGGTCATTGTGTATAATGTAATTTGCATAACATTATGGAATATATGTACACATATGCCACCATACTTATTAAAAACGTAGACTATTAATCCCAACCATGTTTACTAAATCAGAATCTACATTTTAACCAGATCTCCAGAAAATTCAGATGCACATTAAGTTTGAGAAGCACAAGCGTCAAATGCATGATAAATTTTTTCTTTCATAAACCAGAAAATTAATAAATGGGGATTCATAATGGAATAGAGCTAACAAAATCACCTATTAAATTAATGTTACTAAAGTTCCCAATTCATTCCCTTCTTAGATGTTCCATGGCAACCCTTTTCCCTCACAAACTCCACGCAGCCATATAGTCTGGTACTCCATGATGTGGATGTTAACCAAAGTTTTTATTTTTTATTTTTATTTCCCTCATAAGAAAATAGGTGGAGTACCACAATGACATTTAAAAAAATAAAAAAAAATATATTTTAGGATAAGGTTTGTTTTTATCAATGGCAGATGATAAGAGACTTTCAAAGGATATAGTTGGCTCTAGGAGAAAGACAGAGTTTTGAAATCCACCAACTAGTATTTGAAAAATATTACCAGGAGGCCCATTCTTGTCTAAAATAAATACAGACAATTCTACATGAAGAGAAAGCGTGTGTGTAAAATTCAGACATGTCTTTAAAATGATTCTTCTTCTATAATGAGACAAGTCAAAGTACCACAATAGCTGTGTAGATGATATGCTAAAATTAATTTGTTTTGTGGTATTAATGAATTTGTACTGGTCTTGTTGGCCTAGGTGTTGGACTACCCACCCACTATTTTATTACAAAGTCAGTCCCTAGAAGGGAGATTTTGAAGAAAGGTACACAGTTTGTAGCTTCTTAAACAAATTATTAAAATACAAATTTTTCTAATTGAATTAGTAATACAAATATTGTAGAACATCTGGAAAATACCAAAACCTATAAAAAATAAAGCTATTTGAAATTCCATCAAAAGATAACTACTGACAAAAGATATAACTTCCATTAATATTTTGACCTGTCTCCTATCAATCTTTTTCTAGCATATGCCTGACTTACGTGGTGCAGTATATGGATGCCATATACTTTTCATGCAAGAGAAAATTCTCAAGACTCCTTCTATGAGGAAAAACTTAAAATGATAGTATATTTTTGCCATGTAAATAAAATTCTCAAACTATAATGAGCTTCTTGGTGACTAGTTCTGCTATCTGTCCATTATCAAACTGACATTGTACACAATATAAGGTGTGACCAAAATATACAGTGAATGTTTAAATTATATAAAAAAGTATTATAGTAAACAGACATTGCCATTAATTTCCCTGTGAATTCACTTTATTCTCCATATATTTTGATCACCTCTTATATTTCACCCACAACAACTCTTAAAACTCTTGAAAAGGTTTGTTACAAGAACTCCTGTACCAGTTAGCTGCCATTGTCTGTGCTTTACTTCCCTTCAGCACCCTGCCACCACTATCCTACATTCTCTCCATGGATTTTCCTATTTTGAACATTTCCTAAAAGAATAATTATATGACATATGACTGTGCCTGCTTCCTTTCACATAGGATAATGTTTTCAAGTTTCATCTATATTATACCTTGAATCAATGTCACTCTTTTTATAGAATAATAATATACCTTTTGTAGATATAAGGTATATGGATTGTTTCTACTTTTTGACTATTATCAATAATGATGGTATGAACATTATGCAAAAATTTTGATGTGGACATAGGTTGTTTTTCATAATGCTTTCGAATATATCCCTAGAAGTAGAACTGCTCTGTTGTATTAAATTCAGTGTTTAAGTGAACTTCATGTTAAACCTTTTAAGAAACTGCCAACACAGTGAATTCGTGTAGATGCTAGGGTCCCACCACTTAGATCAAGCACTGTGAATCTCCCTCACAAACTCCTACTTCTCAGTTATCTTTCTCTTTAAGTAGCCAGTTCCTTGAAAATTCAGTTCCACTATTGCCTTCCTTCTGGACATGCTTATCGAACCTTCCATTTAGGGCTCAAATACTTTCCAGTATACTTCCAAAACCCTTTGACATAGTCTTTATCACACTCTGTTGTAGTCATCTATTTTCTCTTCTGTCTCTCTCCTTTTCCACTTACCACTCAGAGTCTCCACTATTTATAAAAGACATGCAATAAATACTTGAGGAATAAAACCAGCTGATGTCAGTAGGAACATGTGGAGACTACAATTATTTAATTTTAAATCATTGCTGTAGTGCTTTAGAAATCTTAAGGCAATGGTAGTTTGGCACAATAGCATAGAGATAAAAGTATGTGTAAACTCATGATTTGGATACATTTAAAATTAAGTAGTTATGCAAACAACTCCATGTGGGTTTTAACTAGTTACCTCCAAATCTTAAAAAAAAAACATGTCTGTGCTTATGCTCTGGAAGAGAAAAAAAAAAACCCAAAAAGCTGTTTTGAAAACCCAGATTGCAGCAAATACTTGCAGTGTGAGAAGATAGAGGGAGTTTCCTCCACGAGATACTTCAGTTTATCATCAGCGGCGTGCATCACTGTAACCAGTGCTCTTGCTGCCAATCTGGGTGGGGAAGAAGTGACATGGGAGAGCATCCAAACAATGTGTCTGTCAAGATGTGATGTGGCCAGCAGGGAGGCACCTCAAAGTTAGAAAGATGGCACTTCAGCGTGTAAACAGGGACTCGTTATTAACTCTGTGTGATGCATGGCACATCTGTGAGGGTTTTGTGCCAGGCAGGGTGAGTTAATGTGAAAGTATGTGAGGCAACCCACCAATTGCAAAGAGCTGAGGGGAAGCTTGTGCTGCTTGCTTGCAAGAAGAAAACAGGTGAAAAGGCCATTTTCCTTCACGCAAAGGGAGATAAATTTGTGATTCACTATCTAGATCTCTGGATGGATTGTACTGTACTATATCCCTGAGACAGCATTTTCTGATGCCATAGTCATGTGGAATGGGTGTGGGTGTATATGAATGGAGTGAGAGTAGATTGAGGGTTACACAAATAGAGTGTGTAGATATATGGGGCTGTGCGCGCGCGCGCACACACACACACACACACACACACGTGCTCACATACACACACACACATTTTAATAGGAGAATACAAACATTTTTACCAGTCCCAAAATGTTCCTTGAGCTTGGTGGGCTTGAAAGGTGATACGTCAAGTTTAGATGTTTGACTTGCTGCATGTGGAAAGTTTTCACATTTTGTCATCCTTGTTTTAAGGAGTCTTCCCTGTCAGCACAGAGAAGGTTAGTGACCTCAGGACTGGGTGGGGAGAAACACGGGGGTATGTCAGTTTGGCAGTATAAGAAAATATGGTTATCAGGAAACGCGCCATGGTCTCTAAGTTCCATTTAAAGCAAAAACTACCATTACATCATCATTTCCGTCTTGTGTTCCCCTCATTGTATATGATTCTTTCACGTGTCCCCACTAGTGGTGTGACACTGCAGCCTGTTGAGATTGGACCTTTGCCTTTGTTCAGACAGTACATTTGTAAATAGATTGGGCTGAAGTAAACGATCATTGTAGGTGTTTTTTCATTAAAAGGTGATAGATTGGTTCTCTGATGGTTGTTGAATTTTACGTACATTTTAGGTCTATCAAATGACTCAATACATAGAATCGTCAAGTGGTCTGTGTGGTACTATATTATTAGAGTTTTAGTTAGGAAGAAAGCCATCTGAGAACACCAAGACTCAAACCTAGGCGAACTTTGGGTTGAATTCTATCAGACTACAGTTTTAGTGGGATACAATAATAGAAAATCAGACAATTATTTTTTGTTTCCTTTTAAGCCACTGGTGGAGTGCCTGGGCAATGAGATTGGGATTTATAAATATAGCACTTAGTATTTCTGGATATCTTCAGTGTTGGCAGAAAAAACTTCAAATTATACAATATATACTAAGGTTTTGAATGTGGTACACAAATTACTGTCTCTAAAGAAATAGGGAATCATTCATTTTCAGGAATTTCAGCTACGAAACAGAAATTAAGGATCTCTCTCCCATCCTTCCTCTCTCCCCTCCCTTCTCCTTCTCACTTTCCAATCTCCCTTTCCTATAATACCCCAGAAAGTAAGTAAAAAAGTAGACAGTCTAGAGGACATAAACCTTACAAACAATAGCAGAAAAAGGTAACCATAAAAGGCTTTTGTAAGTCTTATTAAAAGAATACCAAGGTATAAAGTGATTGCTTTGAAAAAGAAAGAAGCCATATATTTCATTCATTTATAAGAAAAACAAAGAGGCAATCTATAAAGTCTTCTGTAAAACACACTATAATACATTAAGATTACAAGTATGTCTGCCTCCTTTTTTTCTAAATAATTTGAAGAAATTTCTCATTTTAATAATACATTATTTTACCAGAGGCATAATCTGTTTCATATCTATGTCCAGCAAAAAAATAAACTCTAGTTGGCTTAGCATAATATTATGATTAAAGAAGACAAAAAGTCCACCTGCTAAATATATCTTCCCCTCTTCTGAACAGAATTCTCACTAGTGTTAAGCCATGAGCATCTAAAAGCCTCTTCTGAATGCAAATATTCTTCCTGGGAGTCCATGTCATCATATGAGTAAGATTCAGATTGATAAACTGATACAGCTTGGAGAAAAATTATAAACATTTTTGGACTCTAGTCCTTTTAAAGATGAGCACATTGAGGTCTGGAGGGGAGCAATGTTTCTTCCAAGGTCACATAGTTTATTGGTATTAAACTGGAACTCAACACAACTTTTCTAAAAGAAGTACTCATGGAGACCAGCTCACTTCTCCTCGATTCTTTCCCGTTATCTTTTCAATCTTATCCTTTTTCAGTGGGTTTGTATCTTTCAATTGTATCAATTTGCATAAAGACATGGGCCCTTAAGCAATAATACATGAGGCTGAATAAACTTTTTAACCTCTATATTTTCACTGAATCATACATAAAATAATGTAAAACAGCAATGCACACCATGAAGAGAGAAGTAATCATTCTCCATATTAGAAGAGAGGGTGGACAATGGTTGAGTTCGTTTTCAAACCTGAGATTCTGTAATTCTGAGAGTCAAACCTGTCCAAGTAAGAAATGATAACTAGAGTGTGCTGAACAGCCAATAAGAAGTATCTTGAAAGAAATCTTCCCTTGAAACAGGATAAAAAGGGAAGTCTTACCTATGGAGACACCTCCAGTAATCGCTTCTTGTCTATACTCATTCCTCTGCCGGCCCTCTTGGTCACAGGCACTAGGAGTCTGGGTGAGGCAGGGTCCCTGAACTAAAGGAGCAGGCACGCCCACCTCCTCTCAGGGAACTGGTCCAGAGAGAAAGGAATGCAGGGCCCACTTGCTGTTGACCTTCGGACCACTTGTTAACTTTTTGTCATCAAAATGACTTCTGCAGCTTCTCTCTGTCCTTATTCTGCAGGCCACCCCTACGGGCTAAGGTGTGTTTTCATTTTGCATCACTTCTTCCAGGAAGACTGGAAGCGCCATAGCCATCAAAAAGATCTTGCTTCCTGGCTTACAAGAAACTATTAAGGGGTTAGGGCATCTTCTTGAAAAGGAAAAAGGAAGTTTCTCAGGGACAACAAATTTAAATCAATGTTTAATAAGCGCTGCTGCATTCTCTTATTTTGCAGCTCTTGTTTCCTTAATCTTACTACCCAGCTGTCATGCTGATATTTCTTATGAAAACTCAGCCAAATGTGTGTAAACATTTGTTATACTCATCCGGGTAGAATCAGGCTGGCAAGGGCTGGAATGGAGCTTTTTCATGGGTCAGATTGCATGATTTCCTCCAGTGATTTATTTTTGCAGAGAGAAGCTAGCAAGTTTTTTAAATACATGCATTAAATCTGTAGATGGCCAGGAAAATACATTATTGAAGTATTTGCAGCATGTTAGGAATACAAACTACAATGTAAAATATAAAACTTTATATTACCACAGGTACATAGGAACATTTATTTTTCCAACAGACAGTTGTTTCCTTTAACTCCCTTAAGATGTGATAAACAATCCCTTTTCTATCCCTACTTTAGATTGTGAGTAGACAAAGCACAAAGTGAGGGGTAGTCTGGCAGCTTAAATATCCATCATCAACCTTTCTGGACTTTCTTGAAAAGTAGTTGCCTGGCTAGGCCATTGACGAGTGAATTTGGTCCATTTTATTGGAAACTAAAACCTGGGTGGGCTGGAAGCCTTAAGAGTACACTTAAAAGCCAGAAAAACCAGTGTATCCAAGGAGTAACCAATCATAGAAGTAGAAAATGCCTTGGAAATGGAGTATGGCCCAAATCACACTGCCCCTGGGAAAGGCCTATTTGTTCCCAGATGGTGTATTCTATGATACTACTGTACCTACAGTTTAAGACTTAATGTCCCTGCCTATCTTTGTGGCTTATTTAGTTTGATCAAGTTATTTAAATAAGTTTTGATTAGTTATTTTAACTTTTCTCCCTACATTTTTACGATGCAGTAGGTCATTTGGGGATTCTCTGGGAATGAAACCCAAAATTATACCAATACTTCTATGGGAAATTTGTCTTGAGTACTATTGTTTGAAATAAAGCTGGCATCCCCAGGAACAGAACCACAGCCTCATTGAAGTAAAAACTGCGTGATGCCAGGGGCCTGCAGCAGAGGCATGGTCACTGTGGGTGAGGACAAGATCAGCCTCGTGTGATGGGGGCAGTAAGCGCCTCAGAAGGTTAGTAGAAGTGAGGGAGGAGATTGGTTCCAACGTTCACTTTGAACTTCTAAAATTGCTCTTTTCCTTGTCTCCCACCCACCTTCAAGGGTCTCTCGTCTTTTCTTGTGCTTCACTGGAGTCTCTTAATTGTGGTCATTCAACAGAGTGACTGTCCACGCTCCTGTTTTTTCTTTCACCTTCCCAGGGAGTTTCTCTAGTTAGCAAATTGAGAATATGACTTTTGAATCAATAAAGTGAAGTAGAAAGACCATGGGGTTAGGTTTCAGGAGGCCTAGTTCAATCTCTGTGTAGTGTTGTAGGAGCCACTGTAAATCCCTAAGCCTGGTTTCTTCATCTATGGCGGGAAAAAAAAAAAAAAAAAAAAAAGATGAGGCCAGATGATCACTGAGCTTGTCAGGACGCAAGTGAAGCATTCTAGAATTCCATTTTGTAACATCAGCAAACTTTCTGGAATAACTTCTGACTGTCACTGAAGCTCTGATCTTCACCTTCCATCTATTACTGGTTGGTCATTTTTCCTTATGTCTCCTTCAGCCCTGAAATGCAAACTGTGCCCCTGATCAATCATCAAACAAGAACTCTACTTCACTCCTGTTTTCCAAAGTTCTATCGCTGTCCATAAAGGTTTGCGTCCACGTGGTTTTCTTTGACAGATCCTTTTCCCTTTGTCATCAACACCCCATCAATCACCTACTATGCTATTATTAATTTGAAGATACTGCCTGTATTTTTTTCCTGTCATCTTTGTGTGTGTATGGATATCAAAATACATATAACACAAAAACGTACCCTTTTAACTCTTTGTTGGTGTACAATTCAGTGACATTAATACATTTACACTGTGTGCAAACATCAGCACTACCCGTTTCCAAAACTTGCCTGTTATCCCAAACCAAAGCTGTTAAACAAAATCTTCCTTCCTGCCAACTCTCAACTGGCATGTTAAAATATCGGAATGTCAGAGCTAAGTATGTTCTTAAAGTGTTTCCACCAGAATCTTTTATGTGACAGGTTACCTAAGGCCACCACAGCCCAGATGGGTTAAACCTTGTGTTCACCAGGCCTTCATTTAACAATTGGACTACTAGTTTATACCACTGCTCTCTTAGCTTGCTTCTTTGCTTCTGGCTCCTCCAATTTCTAATCTTTCACATATGTTGTACTGAATTTTGTCATCTTCTTATTCTCTTATCCTTTTATTCCACGCTCAGATACTATGACTAGAAACTTCACAAATTTTGCCCAAACTCTCACCATTTTCCATCTGCTTTATCACCATTCCTCTTGCAGATTTTTCTCTACAACACAGATCAGTGCTCCTCCCACTTTACTTCTCTCTCAGACTCACATAGCCTCAGGAATTTGCCAAAGATTATGGAGAAAAGGTTAACATTCTTTCTCAGGGTTGTGGAATGATGGTCGAGATCTTCTCTGAGGGCCCAGGTTAGAGCACTGTAGTCAGATGGTAAGATCAGCAGTGAGGACCCTGCTCGGCCAGCTTCACTCTACCTCCGGTTTTCTTGCCCCAGCTCTTATCAGTGTTCCTTCTCTAGCTCACGTCTTAATGGCAGTGACTACCACTATTGAGTCATGTGGGCTGGAGTCTGGATTGATGGTTTTCATTGACTCTCATATCTGTCTGCAATTTACATATCTAACAGCTAAATACTAGTCTAGTGATTCTTAATTTTGGCTGAACATTAAAATCACCTGGGTGCTGCTAAAAATTACTGATGTTTTTGGGGCTTTACCCTTTCCCGTTGCATTTTGTTGGTCTTGTATAAGATCTAGAAGTAAGAGAATTTATTCAAGATCATATAGATGGTAACTTGTGGAAACTGCATTTCCACCCGGGTCACTACGGTTTCAGAAACTACATTCTGAACTCAAAGTTCTTAACTCTGTTCAGAGGCCAGAATTACCTGCGAATCTGTAAAAAACTACATGTTTAGTGAGACTATTATGGAGGAGGATAAAAGCTACTTATAATACTAAAACACAAATTTAAAAAAAAAAAGTCTTTAGGTGACTGTGATGGGCAGCTAGAATTGAGAACACGGCCTTGTCTGTGATGCAGTTACATCTCTTTGCACCTGGTCCAGCAAACGTATGACTTCTTATTCATTTATGATACGTGGGAAGGGGAGAATGCTGAAAGTATTGAGAGAAGATAGAATAATAGTAACAATATTATATTGTTGAATTGTAAGGAATGAAAATGAACATGTAGTTCTTTAAGCAACCGACATTTGTAAATCATTATTTGAAATAAACTCCCATTAAGGTATATCTATGCAAGACTGACTTGGCACAGTACAATTCTTGCCATTTAATAAAAAACTTCACATATGGAAGTAGGTATCCATAGTGAAAAAAAAAAAAAAAGATCGTGAACTGGAGGGTTTTAGTACAAAGGTTTGTGGATACTGTGAATGCAAGAACTGACAAAGACATCCAGTGTGCTGCTACTTATTTGAACTTTTACAGAGAGAAGTTTGTTGCTGTATGCTCCTCGTACCACTTGATTATTAATGTCTTCAAGATAATGTCTTGGGAGCATAGCCATTATCTTATTTTGGCTTCAGGTTCAATTCTGGTTATTGACAAATGGTGGGATGGGAGCAGAGGTTGACTTTGCTGCAAGAAAGAGGCTCTAGGAGTATAATGTCTCTAAGGATCCTATTTAAAAAGTATAGTTATATAATTTATTGAGAAGACTTAAATGGTAATCATCCTGATGTTCAACATTTACAAATTCTTCCCATCATACTGAATTTAAGTACACATTTGACACTGAAGAAGTATTCTTGTATGTAATGTGCTCAAAATTGCCTAGTGGGTGTGGTGGTTTTCTTCTTT
>PVJO010020044.1:0-32828 GCA_004026905.1 Hystrix cristata | reverse complement strand
CTGGTAGAGGGAGGGAGAAGGGAGAGGATGGCATGTGTGATAAGGCAGGGGGGTACTCACCAATTTTGTGTTCGGTGTTGTGTGAGTAGGCACGGTCAGAGGCCCTGGTATGGCGAGCGTCCTCGGAGGAGGTTCGGTGGAAGAGGGCAACTGCGGCGGCTCAGACTGGAATGGGAGCCAGCACAGCAGTTGGGATCCCTCTCCCGAGTTTCGGCACCAAAATGTTAGGTTGCCGCCCAGGTTTATTACAGCTCAGTGTTACAGCTCAATTAGGTGCACAGCCCAGGTCCACCGCCCGGGTGGACACTGGGACAAGGCAATCGGCCCAGCAGGCCAGGTTTATTAGGTTTATTATAGCTCAGGATCATGGCGGCTCAGGATCACAGCTCGGTGCTTCAGGATCACAGCAGCTCAGGATCACAGCTTGACACCTCAGGATCGCGGCGACAATGGCCAGATCCCATGCGGGAGTAAGGCAGCAGAGACTGGGTAGAGAGGTGGGCAGGCTAACGATGCTCTCCGACACTCGCCATGGGGATGTTACAGCTCTCTGCTCGCCGACGCTCGCCGTTACAGCCCTCCGCAGTGTTCCAGCTCCTCGGCCTCGCTCGAGCGAGTGTGGCACTGAATGACTCGGATAGTGGTCTTTTATCCCTTAGCCGCCCCCCCTTTCATGATGTTGGGGTTTGAAAAGTGCGCATTTAGGGTTGGTCCTTTCTACATGGGGTGATTGGGTGGTGGGTAACGCCCCTGGGTAAATTGGCGCGACGGACCTAATTGAGGGCTCTAAGTCGGGGGAAGGGGTCATTGTTTCGGCGGGAGATTCTGTTTCCCTGGCATAGAGATGGGAGAAGGGGGTTTAACCAGCGATGGCCATTTTGGGCATCTGGGGTGGGTCATCCTAAGAGGAAATAAGCTTTTTAAAAACAGTTTTACTTCTTTTACTTGGAAGCAGGTAAGGGCAGCGCCTGTGTAGCCTCATTTCTCCACAGGGGGTGTGGGGACTTGTCAGCAGTGGGGGACAGAGGGAACTCGATGGAGCCAGCCTGGCTAGGGGAGCCCCTGGGGCAAGCAGTGTGGCAGCAGGCTGTCTTGCTGTCACCCATGTGCGAACAGATAAACCAAATGAAGGGTTGAGGGAAACTGTGCAGAATCACACACACAGAAAGTAGAAAAGAGCCCACATTAACCAGACCAACACAAGGCCACTAGAGAGAAAGCTTCCAGAGAAGGGCAAGTCCTCTGAAAGAGCAAAACACTCACACGTAGTCAGGGGAGCAGCTCCGTCCTTCTCAGGGTGTCCCAACCTCCTTCGTCTGTATAAGCCTGCTGGGTTGTGAGCTCCTGCTTGCCTAGCAAACTGTGCGCTCAGATTTCTACCTCTGCCTTTCTTGTCTGTGTTTCCTGCAGCTCCTGTGCAAGTTGGCTTTTCTGACTTCGTCTCCATCTGCCAAAATCTTATGCATTCTCTTTATGATCTAACCCTCCTCCTCCTCCATGCAGCCTTTCCCCATTCTTTCTTTCAGGAGGGATATAGCGTTTCCCACCTTTCAACCCCAGTGGCGCCCAACATTTTATGCTTTGTGCGATTGTTGTTTGGTATCCCTTTGAGGATGTCAGTTAGAACTGCCCGATACTTTCAGTGCCACAGGCCAAAAGCGCTGTGTCTGTGAAATGAACCCCTCTAAGTGAGGCCGGATACTAGGGAGGCAGGTATGGACACTTAGAAGTTCAGTTCACCATGCTGGATACAGCAGTTTCTAGAACTTTCTCCCCGTCAAATCACCTTTAATATCAAAGAATATGAAAAAGCAAAAAGAAGCTTTTTTAAATTGCCATAATTATCCCACTCAGATATTTAAGTTAAAATACCAGACTTTTCTCTTTAGTTTGGTTTGCATTCCCCATGTATTTAGGTAATATTTTAAACTTTGATCAGATACTTTTTCTCTTAACAGTAGAGTTTGCACTGATTTCCCTTTGTTAAATTTTTCTTCTACAGGTAGTTTTTTCTTTCTTTCAAGTTCAATTTTTCATTACAGAGAATTTCAAATACAGGAGCACAGAGAAAATAATACAGGGAACTCCCAGGGTATAATGAAGACTATAATAGATTAATGATAAATTAACATGTTCCTCTTCTGCTGTAATTCCTGCAAATTAAAACTTAAAATGTGGTCCTGGGCCAACGATGTCAACAATGCTTGGGAGCTTGTTAGAAATGCTAATTCTTGGGCCCTACCTCAGATCGAGTGATTCATAAACTGTGGCTGAGCATCGGGGAGTCTGTTTGATCACGCCCACCAGCTGATTTGAGGGTGCACAAGAAGCTGAGAACCAGGGCATCTGAGCTTTCCTGGGCGCAGGACTAATTTTCCCAGCATGCACCCCATCCTTCCATTAGGAGGCGCATCGTGTCTTCCTGTCTCGATTTTTGTGACGGTTGCCACCTTTAGAGATCGCTGCCTAGACCAGGGTTTCTCCTCCTCAGCACTACTGACATTTTGGGTTGTTGTTTGGGGGGTTGCCCCATGCACTGAAAAGGAGTCTTCTTTGCTCTCCACTCACTGGATGCTCTAAGGGCTGCTTCCCGTCCGTTATGATCACCAACATTGTCTCCAGACATTGCCAAGTGTCCCCAACAAGCAAAATGGCCCCCCATTGAGAACTATTGAGCTATATTCCATTATTTTCTTGGGCATCTACGTGAAATAAATCAGACACAAAAGGTTAAAGACCATGTGGTTTCTCTTATATGAGAAACCCAAAATACGAATAATTTAAAGAGTGATTTAAAGATAAATAATAGGAAACATGGAGGTAGACCTTATGGAGATGGGAAGAGGATCTAGAGATGGAGGGAGAGGAGGAGACAGGAAAAGAAAAGGGACTAAGACACAGTATGTAGCTGTACCAACTCACCGTGATGAATATATTCATTATGTAGCACAAATACATACTAATAAAAGAATGTTGATGTTCTAAATGTACCATTCAGTTTCACATGTTAGCTGGTCTGCCTTACAAAGAACTTCCCCACAACAATAGGTCACCTAAACTCACAAGAGACAATTAGTCCATCAGAAAGTTAGGTTTAGTGCTTAACTCTTTTACTTTATTTACCAGTTTTTAAAATAATGAGTTGGTTCTGTGCAATCTTCCAAAGATCATAAAGGAAATTTTGTTACAGAATCACTTCATTACCACTGAGAATTATTAAATACATCAGATTTAGTGTATTCAACTCATTGTTCTGTATTTGTCTCATTGATACTCAAATTGTCCCAGCTTTGTTCAGTAGAAGACACTTCTAGTTGGCCTAATTTAAATGGCTTTAGAATATGTGAGCTTGTAAATAAAAGACAACGCAAATAGCATTTGAAAGTCATCTGCCATAGTACTATGAGGAAGGACAGGCCCCAGGTGACACTTTGTGTCATATCCTTTCCTTGTCTCATTTGCTCCGTCAACAAACACAAGCTCTTGCTCAACTCTGAGCATATAATGCTGAAGATGAGAACTTTCTCATTGCTCATCAGCAGGGTGACCATGTCTCCTATTACGCAAAACAGGACACTTCTAGGAGTGAGAGTGCTAGTAGTAAGTATACTGGGTCAATAGACATAAACTGGGACTATCCTGGACAATCTTACAGAACTCACACTTTCCTGGCTGGCTTCTAGTCACTGGGTTTAGTTTCAGGAGCAGCATCCAAACCTTGGATTTGAGTATGACTGTTAAGAAAGAATCTTCATTCTAGCAACCAAGTTGCTGATCCAATTATCAAGTACCAAGGACGAAAGCAGAAGTCAAGTAATCCAAATCTAGGCAGCCCAAGGTCAGGGCTGGACAAGTAGAAACAGTGATGATGCTTGTGCTTCGGATGAAGGTTCTTGAGTTCCTTTGATTCAGACTTTCAGCATCAGAATTTACCCTGTAGATTGGAGCAAGCTCATAGCTGAAGGTAGTTACTAAATGCCCATGGTGGTGAGTCCAAGGGCATCTGATATTTTATGGTCTTGTCTTATATTCCCCCAAGAAGACAAGCTTCTCCAGATCTTAGGATTTCTTGGCATTTACTGGTACATTCTAATCACTATACCTTGGCCACATGAAGGCTCAACAATAGTTTGGTTTGCTAGGCTGGAGAGTTGGCTGCCAGCCACAGAAAATGGCAAGCTTAATCAAAGAGGGGTATGCTTTAAGATCAAGCTCTGTCACACAATTGATGGCAAGTTGGGGCCTGAGGCTCAGAGAAAGGAGTAAGTCCTGCTAATGTCATGGCACAGAGATAGTCTCAGGAGGATCCTGAACTGTGGGTGTGAAGAGCTCCCCAGCTGTCCTGCAACTTTGCTTATATGATCAGGAATAGCTGCCTCCTGGCTTTGATTGCAAGAAACAGAGCTGGGTCTCCCATCAGGATCAATGTGGTGGGGCTTTCCCTCAGGGACAAGGAGTTTGATGCTCACCAGCTAGAAATAGTGTCAAATGTCCACTGAAGGTGTTTGAATAGAAATATCAAATGAAAAGGTGGTTTATTTCCATCCATCAGTGAAGGAACCTGAGGAGCTGAAAGAAGTGATGGACCTCCTTTCTATTTACCCACATAGCTTCAGGGAATACCTTGTGCCTTAAATGTCACCTGTCCTGTCTTTCTCTCCTAAGTCATCTGGTTGGAACCAACAGAGCATCATAGTTGGCAGAACTTTCAGGCAGAATAGCATTGTCAGGGAAGGTATCATCAAACTCACAGGGAACTAAAGCAAAAAGAAGCCTTAGAAAGGAGCCCAGAATCATGTTTGGCCAAGATCTCATCTTCCCTGGAGTGCTTCTCTCCAGGAAAAAACATGCTTGAATCAAGTAGAATCAGGACACTTGAAATATTAGCAGTAATTAACAGCAGGTCATAGATACCCAGCTTTACTACATAATAGGCACTGATGTAACACTTTGTATCATTATCTCTTAATTCTCCCAATGCTTTGAGGTTGATGCAATTACTATCTGCATTTTCAGACCATATCAGCAGGCTCAGACCATGTAGCCCAGTGTAATCAAAGAGCCATGGGCCTACAACGTCACCAAGGAAACTGAAATGAGATTCAGCCATTAATTTGCAAAGCAGGATTTGAGTCATATGTGGCTGGCTCCCATGCCTATGATTGTGAAGTGGTCTAATCCAGTTTGACCAATGAACAACTCTTATGTTCACTGATAGGTAGTTGTAGCTACCAAGTAGGTTAGTGGTAGGTAAGTTAGCTTCTCTTCCAATCCTCTTACAAGATTATAATGAAAGTAAGTCTCAGGCTAAATTCTTCCACACCTTTAGAGTTTTTCTAATGTCTGGTTGTAATTTTTATACCATCCTCTATGCTTGACCACATGCCAACTATCTGTTCTTTTAGGTGCTCCAACCACACCCTGTGTGAAAAGTTCACTTGAAATACACATGCTGACATCCCTGGGCAGTATTCTGTGCCCTCTAGTTGGTATCATATAATCAGAAATCCTCTTAAAGCACTGACTGAATGCAGGACCAGTTAGGAATCAAGTATCAGGAAGGGCCAACCCCAGGGGATTCAGAATGTGAGTCTCAGTGGATTTTTACACCTCATTCATTCAAAGGTATGGAGTGACTCTTTACTATTTTAGCTCATCCCGTGAATGCCTCTCACTTCCCCCATAAGAGCCCATTTTCTAATATTTCTAACACTATTTAACAGGACACTAGTTTCCACAGTTCCATTGGACTGTATCTTTTCTGAGATTGCACCAGCTGACCACTCCTAAGTAGTGAATTCTTGACAATATATGGACTTTCAACTCCTGGAGTAGCAGCCTAGGATCCCTGGTATAGTTGTAGTATTGCACGGATGATGCTAAAGATGCTGCAATTCCCTTACCACTAACCCTGAGGCTGTGCTGTTGGCCAGAGAAGTCCCAGAATCACAGGAGCTGAAAGGCAAGAGTCTTTCTCTAGTAGTTTTATTCCTTCAACTTCATTTAGCTTTTCTTTTCACTTCAATTTCTTTATCTAAAGGAAATAGTGGTATCAGCCGAAGCTATCACAACACAACAGTGTTAAGAGGCTCAAGTGAAATGCAAATTTTTCTCATTATGTCTCTGTCTGCTGACGTATCCCACTTTCTTCGAGTCACTTATTTAAATTCGTTTGTTGATTTAAGCTCTATAAACTCTGAAAATGAGAGAATAGGTTTAATCTCCAATTTCGACACTCTGTTAGCTAAATGTTTTAAAAAATGAAATCAAGCAGAATACCTGTTTTGTGAAAACAGGACTTAATTTCCATCTATTTCAAAACATTCTCATGTGCTCCTGAATCCGCCCCCCCCCCCCGCCCCTTTAAACTAACTCATGAACAGGCCTGGTCTGAGCTTTGGTTTAGAAATTAACCCATACTAATTAACATTTGCCTAATCCTCCCTGTGGATCCAGGGGTGTGTTCTTCAAAAAAGTGAAAAACAGCTAATTATTGGCTTTGATATGAGATACTGGACATTCAGGATTTTCTCCCTATTTCAGAATCTTTGGTGGTGTGGAGACAAAGCGAGTAAGAGATTAGCTTAATGTTTCGATAACATGCTTCATCCTTTGTTATGCAAAAGGAAAAAGGAAAGTTTCAATCCTTTTCCCAAGGATGGAAACCTCTCTCACCAGGAAGTGTGTTGCATTAATTTTTTCACTTTTATTTGGACAGTCTAGATTTTGCAGAATGAGGCCCTTTTGCAATCAATATCTTCTTTCATGCAGTTTTCTACCTGGATCCATTTCTTCAGTCTGTCAAAATAGACATAATGATTCCCCACGTCACTGCCCTATGGAATTTGCAAAAACAAATTGAGCTTTGGAAGTGAGCCAGCTTTGGAAAAAGGAAATCTGAAATAGTTAAGCCATATCTGGGGTTTTCATTCACAAGTTTCTATTTCTACATTAATTCAATAAATATACATTGAATACTTTCTGACAAGTACAAAGTGAATAAATTATAGTCCCTGCTATCAGGAGTACCCTTACTTGTTGTGTACAGACTGTTCTCTTGTCTTCTCGCTGCTCCTTTTATTTAGTTTTTTAAATTCTGTTTTAATAGTACATTTTAGATATACATAGTGATAACGTTCACATAGGGGATTTGTACCTGTACATGATATATCTTGCTGCTGCCTTTTTTCCGGTTCCCCTCCCCACCCATCACCCCCTCCTGTCTCCTTATTTCTAAAACTTTTGCTCCCTTTTTTAGATCTCTTTATTTTTCCTCTCTGAATCTTATCAGTGTCCTCTCAAAAGTGAAACAAACCCAAACTGTGTTATCTGAGCTCAAGATTGAAGATGAGTGAAGCTGCCCACATGATTACTTGCTATGAGGGAAAACAAGTATCAAAACTTGGTGGTTCCAGATTGATTCCCCTATGAGAAAAATTCTTTCTCGACAATCGAAAAAGTGAACAATTTCAATTATTTCAATATTTCAAATGTTCGTGGAATAAATGTATATAAATGTTTTCCAGTTTAATTCACCTAGTATTAATTGGATGCCTCCTAGCTCTGGTGATTACCATTGCATCGTTTCATTTTCTTCTTTCACAAAGGCCGTGGACATTAGGTGCTGAACATCGTGGATAATGTACACCAAAATATCTGGGTATCTTCTCAACTATTGTGTACGTTTGGAAGGTTTTGTGCATATTTTTTCAAATTAGCAATATATCTGGGTTAGCAATTCAGTTTTTCTCTTTTGACCCGCGTAAGCAAAACAAAATGCCAACAACAAAATAAAGACAAAAAAGAGAGGAAGGAAGTTTTATGATTCTAAAAACTACAAATGAACCCTGGAAGCCATTCTGCCCTGAGGATGCTGCTACAGATGTGACATTGATGGTATATTCATTCATTATCCAGCTTTGAATGCTGTTAAAGTACCCACCTCTGGGCATCTGCTGTCCATGTAACTGATCTCTGGAATCCTTCCTTGTGAAAATTATATAGTTCTATTTCCACCCAACCATCAAGTGCAGATGAACTACTGACTTGTGGAACTGCACTTGTAAAGGCAATGTCTTCAGTGGCTGTTCATACTTACTGCAAAATGTGGCAGAGTAATTCGTTAATTTCCTTTCCTGGTGACAAGGTCAGTGTGGGACAGCACAGTACTCAGAGGAAACTTCCTCACCACCTAATACCCGCAGTACCTAGGGAATTGATTTCTTCACTCAGGTTCTCAAGTTTTCATTTGAAGATGATAATAAAAAATGGAATTGACAGAGTTGTTTTTTTTTTTTTGAGGACAGTGAGTGCTTTTCCAGTACATAAGAAGTAACCCAAAGATTTTCAATCATCATTTTACTTCCAACTAATGACCCTTCATTAGGCTTTCAGATGCATATTTTATCACCTTCACAAATCAGTATTCTTATCATAGACTTAAAATTTGTGTTCCTGCATTTCCTTCCGTGTCTTCCTGCCTCTGTGCAAATGCCACCGTCTGGATTCCATAAGCTTGCTTGAGCTCTTTCCAAGACGAAGAATTGTAGTCCCCATTGCAATTGCATCCACGGAACATCTGCTCAGAGAAGCCAGTCAATATTGTGGAAAAGTTCAAAGAATACAGATCATTAGTAGTGTCAGCTTTACAACCAAGAGGTAACGGCATTAAAGGCGATGGTCATAATACCCGACGATAGTGACCTCATTAACCAGTGATTTATCATGATGAAAAGACCTGTTTAACCTTTGGTCTCCACAAGCTTTCTCCTTTTAACAAAAAGATCTATTATTTCAAGTTGTCAGGAGATAATTTGTGTGTTGTTAAAGGACAGATTCAATTACTCTTAAGGCAATTATATGGAAATGGTGCGCACTGCAAGGTGCCTGCACAATCACTTGCGTTTCCCTTGGTCATCTTTCTGGGAGCAAACAAAAAACAAGAGTTTGATGACTTTTGTCACAGGGAGCAATTGGACTTGTGTCTTCTTCTGGCCTTGCTGTTGAAATCTGATTACAAATCAGGTTTTTGTTGAAGTTAATATAAGGGAGACTAGAATTAAATGAGTTCATTGGTTTTTAAGGTCACATGCCAAGCTCCTCTGTCAATTCTGTGTAACACTGATGGAGGGACCGTGTCAGGACCGACTCTCCTGCTGGTTGGGTCTTACACTAGCTGGAGCTTCTTTCGTGCTAAGACATCAGAACAACATCAGAAAAGGGAAAAAATAGGGAAAAGTTCATATTTGGGGTTGGGCAGATTGCTTGGAATTATTTACTCTGATGGGTAATTTTTGTTTCTCTGGTCCAAACTGAGGAGGCATGGAAACTCTAACATCTGCGCCACTCCGAATGTGGGCCTCTTTAGAGCAGAGACTGTCAGCTGTGACAAATGGAATCCAATTGTACAGAGGCTTTTGTGAGGTAGACAAATGTCCATCAGGGTCTCAAATGAGACCACCGAACTCAGTTCACTTGTGCCTTCTCTCTAATTTACACCCTGGGTCCCCAAAGGTGAGAGACCCCGCTATTTGATCATCTGACCACAGTAAATAACACCAACTGGAGAATTTTTAACTGAGGGTGTTTAGAAAAGGCCCAGCTTCCCAAATGTAATGGCAGGCACTGCAACCCTGGCACACATTGTCTTATCCCTGATGTGGGGTGGGGAGATGTTTGAAATATGATCATGCTTGGTGAGACTTATATTCAAGGGTAAACCTGAGCCCAGATTTTGATTAGAAATTAAAATGCTATTCTTAAGAAAACCTGTTGCTCATTATTTACATCATACACGTATCTTGCATTTTGCTTTGAAGTTTTGTTCTGAAAGACTAATTTCAAATGTTTATACTAGTACTTTCCTGGAGAATAATACTTATTACTTGTTACTTAGCTTTAGTTGCCTATAAAATGTTTTAGTTTTTAAAAATGGTCTTTTCTGGAGACCAAATAATTCATTTATGATTTGATTAGGAAGGAAAGTAAATTGGATATTGCTTAAATTGGATAAGCAGTATCCAATTTTACTTAATATTTTTGCGTGATTGTATCATCTATGGATTTCATTAAAAGAAATAGAGTCTCTTGAAAGACCTCTAGCTCTGATCTAAAAAATAATAGTGAAGGAGACTCTTCTTAAATTTCCAGCATTAATTTAATCTGTTTAGCTTTGCATGCTGTCTATCCACTATTTCCACAGAAGTTTAAATAAAGTTGCAAGACAAACAAAGTGAGATGTCACAAATCATGAAGTGGAAGGGCTGAGTATTTGCGAAGACAAAGTGTTTGGCTTAAACCAAAAAAGAAAATATGATATATTACCTATCTCCCTTTTATGATCAATGTAAGTACATGGGTTTATCAGTAAAGCTAGATATTTTCCTGAAAAAAAAATCTTCAAGGGAATTCTTTATAGGTGGCTGGCTTTAAATTATGGGTTTCGAAATGAAAAGGATTTGCATTATGATCTCTTAAGGTTGAGGCCTTCACATTTTAGCAGAGGAAAAGTTTGGAAATAAGATCTCTATATGAACCCAGCAGTCCAATTACTTGAAAATGTCAACAAACTAGAGGAAAATGTGATGTCCATTATCTTAACTGAAAAACTTGTAAGTAAAAAGTAAGTACATAAAAAAGCTGTGGGCGAATAAAACAATGGAGAAAAGAGAGATGTGTTGATATCAAGCTAATTATGCAGAACGTGTGACTATACTGGAAACCATATGACCTTGGGGACAGAGGTACTAGCCTCAGATAGTGGTTCAAATGGAGAGTGAAAACCTTAGTATGATTTGTAAAAACTTTGAGGGATTTGGTATTTAGATAAAATTAACGTTTCGTTTTCTGAAACAAAGGAAAGATTTTTATTTTGACTACTATAGGTGTCAGATCTTGGAAGCATCTCTTTGCTATGCGGTAAAGAAAAAGACACAATCAAATACTTCTTGTTAGTTATGGATCCTGCTGGCTTTAAGATCATCGCTTTGAAGAGCAGTTCTTACAAGACCCAAATCTCTGCCTCAGTCACCTTCCCTATATTAGTGCTGAGCAGGACCCTTACATATACTAGGTGTCTATATATTGACTTTGGCAACCACCCTGAACATCAATAAACAGCTTGTTTATTGACAAACCCCTAGCAAAATCTTAGGAACTTCCTGCTGAAGTTTGATGTGGCTAATTGCAATCTTTCCTCTCCAGTTTCAAAAAAGTTTCGATTTAGCCACAGTAGAGCTCTATTGGAGGATGCATCCTATATTTGAGAGGCCCAGTGGAATTTCTAGAATTGTTACCTTATAAAGAGAAAATTAATTTGCAGGACAAACAATGGCCCAATCCAATGTGATGGAAAGAACTGCATACTTTGAGCTAATATTGCATATAAATATTATTTTTATAATCCATGTTCATTGAGATATAATTGGCACACACTAAAATTTATACCTTTGCGATGCATACTTCAAAAAGAACAAACATGCCAAGTGATGTAACCCATCAATATATGGACTATTTTATCATCTCAGAAAGTTCCTTGATACCCTCTTATAATTAAATTCTTTTTTTGTTTGTTTGTTTTTGGTGCCGGGAATTGAACTCATGGTATTGTGCTTGCTAGGCGAGCACTCTAACAATTAGGCTAAATCCCCAGCCCCTAATTAATCTCTTCTCACTACTCCCAGTCTCTGGCAACAACTGATGTGATTCTGATTTTTCCCTTTCCCCAAACGGCATATAAACATAACATATATGATTTAACCATTTCTGGCTTCTTTCATTGAACATAATAATGTTTTTGAGATTCAACCGTATCATTTCATGTCTCCATAATTTACTACTTTTCACTGCTGTGTGGTACCCCATTTGTATGGAGCATAGTGTAATTTGTTTATCTGTCCACCAGTAGATGCACATTCAGGGTGTCTGTAGTTTTGGGTAGTTATGGATAAAGTTACTACAAATATTAATGTAGATGTCTATGTGTAGCTATATTTCCATAACCCGAGTAAATTCCTGAGGCTACTGAATCTTACGGTTATGATATGTTTAACTTTATAAGAAATGTGCCAAAGTATTCCAGTATCACTGTGCTAGCTTGCATTTTGACCAGAAATATACAAGAGTTCACTGCTTACCGATACTTGATATTACCATTTTAAAAAAATTTCAGCCATCTTAATAGGTGTGAAGTGGCACATCATCATGGTTTTAGTTTGTATTTCTTTAATAATTATGAAGTCAAGTATCTTTGTCACTAGAATATTTTTGATGAAATATCAATTCAAACTTTTTGTCCATTTTTTCCAATTAAAATATTTATTAATCAATTTATGCCAGGCATTACGATATATGCCAAAGATAAATAAATCTAAACAACATCACAGTCTACTGGAGCTGTGTATTTGATCGAATAATTAGAATACAGTATGATAAGGACATGGTGCGCTTGTGACATATGGAATCACAAATGCACGAAGATAATTACCATTGCAGTTATTCTGCAGGAAGAGAATGACACAGACAAGACAAACAATATAAAATCAGTCAGATCATTTAAAGAAAACTTCACTTTAGAAAACTCAGATAATGCAGATTTAAAAAAAGGAAGATCACTACTAATATTTTGTCTGTATACATCTACTCTTTTTCTTTCTAAGTGTTTTTTGTTAATTTACCAAAATATAATTACTCTATACCCACTTTTCCACCTGAATGTTGTTACATGCTTAGTATTTGTCTTCTACGACACCATTTTAATGATTACTGAGGATGTAATTGTACCATTGTATGGACATTCACAAATTTCTAAAACAAATTTCCTACTATAACACATTTTAATTGTTTTCAAGTTTGCATAAGTAAAAACAGTTCTTTACTGAACAGTCAGTGGATTAATTGTTGCACACTTGAACAATGTTTTCTTTAATATCTTACTATTTTAATTAATTTTTAAAAAATGACATATAATGATTGTACATATTTGGGGGTACATGTAAATTCCAATACATACATACAAAGTATAATCAGATCAGGATAACTGGTATACGTGCTCACTTTGGCAGCACATGTACTAAAAGATAGGATAACTGGCATGTTTATCACCTCCAACATTTATCATTTCTTTGTGTTGGAAACATTAAAAATCTCCCTTAATATCTATTTTAAAATATACAATTAACTGTTGTCAACCATAGTCATTCTATTGTATTATAGAACATTAGAACTTATTCCTTGTATCCAACTGTCCCCCCATACCCACTAACCATCAAAGGACGAAAATATTTTTAAAGTCTTAGTGAATGTTATCAAATTGTTTTCCAGAAAAATTATATAAATTCATGTCTCTCAAAAGTATAACAGAGGAACACAATAGTAATACCTTTAAAATGAATTTTTTGATAGGTGAACATTTCTCTCACTTTAAATTATAATTACTTAGTTAATAGTAAAGTCGAATTATTTTCATCAGAATGTTCAATGTATGCTTCACTTTTTTTTTTTTTTTTTTTTTTGTGGTGCCAGGGATCGAACTCAGGCCCTTGTGCTTACAAGGCAAGCACTCTAATCACTGAGCTAAATCCCCAGCCCTTTCACTTATGTTTTAATCTACCAGTCTTTCCTATAGACCTGTGTAGAGTCATCCTTGTGAAACTCTTTTCCTCTCTATGAATATTTAGGTCTTTACCTTTTCTTACATTTAAACACTGAATGCATTTGGAGTTTATTTGGTGTAAAAAAGGAGTAAAGCTTTAACTTTTTCCCCCACATAATGTGCCAGGTCTCCTTGTCCCATTTATTGACCTTTTCCTCACTATTTTGAAACGTTGCCTTTATCTTACATAAATTCATTATGTACTTAGGTGTGTTTTTGCACTTTAAATATCATTCCACAAAATTTCCTCTTGTCTAAAAACGGAGCAACACAGTGCTGCACTCTTTTAATTACTGTTGGCCCAGAATATGTTCTGACAGTGTCATAAGCCCTGGGCTGATCACACACATTACAATATTTGTTGAAAAATTTTCTGGTCTGTCTTCAGACTTTAATATTCTGGGTATATCTAATATTGTTTTTGTGTTTAGAACATGAAACTGAAATTTTTTATCGACATTTCATTAAATTTATAAATTAATCTGAAAAGAACTTACTCTCTATAGCAATCGACCTTATCATTGAAGAATAAGCTAAACCTCACCATTTTTTCTAAGTTTTGTTTATGTTCTTCAGTGACATTTCACAGTTGGTTTAACTGGTTCTACATGTTTGGTTTATCTGAAGTGATATTTTTTGCAGGTGTAATTTGTATTTTCCCTTGACTAAAACTCTCGGCATGTAAGTAATTATTGCCGACCTACATCTCTACTTCCATAATGTATCTATTCAGATTTTTTGCCTATGTAATTTTTTTCCTTATTACTGAATTATAAGAGTTCTTTATACGCTCTGGATACAAACCCTTTATCCAGTGTTTTGTTTGCAAAGATTTTCTTCTAGTCTCAGGTTTGACTTTTCATGTTCTCAATGTCTTAAAAAGAGCAAAATTTTAAATTTTAAGCCCGATGTATCAATTTTTTTATGGGTCAAGCTTTTTGTGCTTTATTTAAGACATATTTCCCTAGTCCAGTATCACAAAAATTTTTGTCCAATGCTTCAGTCTAGAAGCTTTATAGTTTGGGGCTTTATGTTCGGGTTTATGACTCTGTAATAACTTTTCAATATGTTATGAATAGGAATTACAAAGCTTTTCCCTCCCTTCTTGTCTTCCCTGCTTTGTCTTTATTTACTTCCTTCTTTCCTTCCACATGTGGGTGTTTAATATTCAAGTGCTAAAAGGGTTATACTCTGTCCACCGAATTACCTAGACATCTTTGCAGAAAATCTGTTGAATACGTATGTTAAGGTTTATATCTGAAGTTCCCTCCAAAGCCTCACATGTGCCTCAGTGGGGCTTTGGGCAAGTGATGGATCATGGAGGTGTGACACTCATCGGTGGATTAGTCCGCCGGCGAGCACATAGTCCGCCAACGAGCGTATAGCTAAATGTGATGTTGAGGTGAAGCCTGGTTGAAGCAGATGGGTCACTGGGGGCGTGGCCTGGGTCGGTTTCCTCCCTGTTTCTCCTTTGATTTTTCTATTTCCTGCCTGTCAGGCCATGAGCTCTCTCTCTCCTGCGTCGCCCCTTTATTATGCCTGCCTGCCTTGGAGTCAGCCTACTGTGGACTGAAACCCCTACAAACTGTGTACCAAAGTAAACCTCTTTCCTTCACGTTGCGGTTGTGGGGTGCGGTGTGTCAGGGACGAGAAAGAAACTAAAACAGTAAATCTGTGGACGCACTTCTAGACTCTATTCTGTTCCATTTATCTATGTATCTGTCTATTCTAATTTCACACTATTTTTATTTGTTTAGCATCCACCTTGAAATCAGTGGATGTTCTTTTTCAAAGTTGTTTTTGTTATTTTAGGTCTTTGATTTTTCCATAAGCTTTAGTTTCTGCAAAACATCCTGCTGGGATTCTGATTGGAGTTGATTGACATATTACTGACATCTTTCCAATAGTAAATCCTGCAATCCATATGGTATAGCTCTCTATTTATTATTTAGATATTGTTTACTTCTGCCCATCAAAGTTTTGTAATTTTCTGTCATATGACTCTTGCACATATGTAGTTGGATTTATCCCAATATATTTCATGGTTTTGGAAGCTATCAGAAATTACATTTAGGGCCGGGGATTTAGCTCAGTGGGTAGAGTGTTTGCCTCACAAGCATGAGGCCCTGAGTTTGATTCCCGGTACCCAAAAAAAAAAAAAAAAAAAAGAAATTACATTTATACAGGTTGGGGGTTTAGCTTAGTGGTAGAGCACTTGCCTGGCAAGTGCAAGGCCCTGAGTTCAATCTGCAATGCTCCCCCTCCAAAATCACATTTTAAATGTCTTTTAAATTGCTGATGTTTTTTTCTAGCCTGTAGAAGTATGATTGATTGTGGCATGTTTAGCTCACACCCTTTAACCTTACTAAACTCACTGATTAATTATACTGGCATTTTTATAGGTTCTCTGGGCCTTTCCATGTAGGTGATTATATTATTTCCAAATAAAGGTAATTTTATTTTTCCCTTTTCAATTATATGGGTTTTTTTGTTTTGTTTTGTTTTCTGTTTTTTTTTTGTTTTTTGTTTTTTGGTGCTGGGGATTGAACTCAGGGCCTTGTGCTTGCTAGGCAAGCACTCTAACCACTGAACTAAATCCCCAGCCCCTCAATTATATGTTTTTAATTTCTCTTTCTTGCCTTATTACACTGGCTATAATCTTCAGTGCGATGCTGAATAAGAACAGTGAAAGCCAACACCCTGTCTTCTTGATTTTAAGGGGACCTTCAGTCACTCAGTCTTTTACCAGGAAGTAAGGTGTTAATACAAGTTTTGCACAGATCCCTTTATATGGTTAAGGAAGTTCCCTTTTGTGGAAATTGTATCATTAGCATATGTTGGATTTCATCAAATGATTTTTTTAAAATTTCTATTGAGAAGCTAATAGGATTTTTCTTTTTGGTCCATTGACATAATTGTTCATATTGGTTGATTTTCACAGGTTTGATCAGCATTGTCCTTCTGGGATAAACTCAGTTTGGTCATGATATGTTATCTTTTTATATTGATGAATTCATTTCGATAAAATTCTGTTAAGTATTTTGTGTTATCATTCTGAAAGGTATTAAGATATAGTTTTATTTACCTTTAACATCTTTCTCTGATGTTTTTGTCAGGGTAATACTGGACTCATGAAATGACTTAGGAGATGTTTTCTCCCCCTTATTCTCTAGGAGAGTTTATTTAGAATTGGAATTTCTTAAACGTCCAGTAGAATTCACCAGTTAAGTTACCTGGTCATGAAGGATTCTTTGTGGGAAAGTTTCTAGTAATGAATTTAATTGCTTTTTAAAAAATAGAGGACAATTCAGATTATATCTCTTCTTGAGTAATTTTTGTCTTTCAAGGAATCTCCAAATTCATTCACCTAAATACAAAATATTGCTTTATTAACCTTTTAATTTCTATAAGATCCATATTGTTCTCCCTCTTTCCTTCCTCATATTGGTAATTTGTGTCTTCTCCCATTTTTTTGTGGGTCACCTTGTGTAGAAGTTTATCAATTTTATTGATCTTTTCAAAGTTCTTAATTTTAATGACTTTCTCTCTTATTTATTAATCTTAAATTGTATTGCTTTCTAGTCTTATGCCCAGTGGTTTTTTTCCTTGGCTTGCTTTGATTTTAATTTTTTTACTTATTTTTAGTTTTGTGAGCTGAAGTCTTAGATTACTGAAAGGAATTGTCTTCTAATATGAGCATACAATGTTATATATTCCCTCTAGGCTACATAAGAGTTTTTAATGTAAAAACTGAGCTTACTTCATGATTGTTAATTTATCTAGTGTAGGTTGGACTGGCAGGTTTCTGAATACTTAATGATAATGTCTGCCTTACTTATCTTGATCAGTAATAAACATTTTGGTCAGCAAATCACATGTTTAGTGCCGCTGCCTTAAAAGATGAAACTTGCACCTGACCCAGCCTAGCTCACCACATGTGGAGTTAGGGTGGAGGGAGAATATCGTGCCTGTGACCTCTTGGGCAGCCTCCCAGGAGAGATGAACAGGCCCAATTGAAGTTGCAGACGTCAATGCTCCACATCACCCAGGAGAGACAAGTGGCTCTGGAAGATCAGGTTCTACCGTAGGGAGGAGTTGGATGAGGAAGAGCTAAAGATGCCTTTCTAGTGCCTAGAAAAGAGTAGGAATTTTCCTTCCCTGACCCTCTGTGAGTAAGGAGAAACAGAGATAAGAGACTTGCTCTCCGTGTCTCCAATCCTTACCATCCCCTCCCCCAATTCACACACCTGAAAGATAAACCTCACTTGCCACAAGTTCCTAACCGAGGCTCTCCCCGTCTAAGTGGCGCCTCAGTCAACTGGCTGGGGAGTCTTCACAGGTGGAAGGTTTCTACTCCTTCTCTAATGCACTTTTCCACAAAGTTATGTTTAAATGATTTTTTCCTTGCTCTTTAGTTTATAACCCAAGTGTAGAGTTTGTGTGTGTGTGTGTGTGTCTGTGTGTCTGTGTGTGTGAGAGAGAGAGAGAGAAGGAGAGAGAGAGAGAAATGGATTTTAATTAAAGATTTTGATCAACTTCTAGTTCATACAATTGCCAAATCAATCATTTCCATTTTAAGAAATAGGAATTTCAATATAATATTAATAGTGGTGATGTCAAGTTCAGTTCACTTGGGAGCTTAGGTCTGTCTGATATGAAACCGTATTCTTTCCACTTTGTCTCATTTCTTCTCACATGTGATTACGAGCCCTAAATCATAAAGGCTCTTGGCTCTTGCATCTCAAAGGCATAATTTTTTAGTTTTCCCAGTTGCATAACTCTTGGCCTCTCACCGTCCAGCCCGTCTCCCGCCCTCTTTGCATTTTAATATTCATTAAAATGCACCAAGTCTCCAAAATGGCTCCCCCCCATTCTACTGCCTGACAAAGGATTTGTGACAAAAGACCTTCTTCCCGGTTTGTAAAACGGTTGTGTAAAACTCGGACTGTAAAGTCACAGTTGACTGCTTTAATGTGGAACAGCTGGGAGGGTGTAGACACACTGGCAGGTTGAGACAGGGACTGGGAATGGGCCCCCTTTCTGCGCAGCGTCGACTTAGTCACACCACCTGCTGCCCCTATTATTTCAAGAGCAAACCAGTCATGACAGCCTCAACAGACGGACACACGGCACCAGACGGTGCAAGGGAAGTTAAGAAAAGGTAAATTAAGTGATCAATAAAGATAAGGGACCTTCTCAGCAGTCAATGGTGCTGACAGACCAGACAAAACATGAAGCAAAGGGGCATTCGATAATGTGGGAGTGTGCAGAGCTTAGCGTCAGCCTTCGCAGTATTGACATTGCGGAGACCACGGGGACCATTTTCCTGGCCGGGCTGACTGGAGGTGGAGGTGGTTGGCTTTATCTTCCAGTGTACGTGGAGAAGGGCCCAGGAAGGGCCCAGTTTGGAAGTCCAGTGAGCCACATGTATGGAGGAGATCACTTACTGCTGGCATTGCCCTGACCAAATTCGACTGTGCACATGCGTGAACTCTGAGGTCTAAAGTCCACAGAATTGTCTCTGTCTTCTGATGTGATGAGAACATTAATCTGTTGGACATTCAGTCATTTATTCATTTTATCTAATCTTTCAGATACAGAAGTAGGTCCTAGAGGAGATGAGGGCACAGGGGCTTTATTAGCACTGATGCTCCAACATTGCAGTAATTTTCCTGGAAGATATTGCAGACTAATAAGAGAATGAAAGAGATTGCTCATTTCACTCCAATGCCTCCTCTCTCCACACCAGTTTAGATATAATCTCTAGAGTGGAGGGGCACACAGCACACTAGAGTATGATAGAGCCGCTTGAAGGAGCCGAGAACATTGCACAAGAAAAAGAGATGTGAGAAATTTGGTTTCCTTTCCCAGACTTGCTTCTGGCCAGTTCTCAAAGCCATGTTCTACTCACTGGCAAATGATTTAAACACTAACACTTGATTCATGTAAACAGGAGTAGAAACATGGAGGAGAATGATAGTTCAAGTTCATTACTTGAGATAAAACACAATGGTCCCAAGAAATCTTGGGCTTTTCCATACAGCTGCTTCAGGCTCTCTCAGACTCTTAGGGTTTGTGCTTGCTCTTCTCTTCCATCAGTAAAAAGGTTGAGACCTGCATGAGGTATTCAGTTCGGTGTGACTGGAGGTAAGATGCATGGAAGCTGATGGATGGGAGACAAGGCGGAAACAGGGCAGTGGGGGAGGGTGTGGCCTTGTGGGGCAGGGCCCCAAGAATCCGTTGAGATAGAACTTTGCAACGTTCCAAGCACTTTTCCAGAACTGTTTCATCTGACCATCATAAGCCCATCAAGCCCATCAAGGACTTTGAAATGGAGATAACATGAGAACATCTGTGGGATTTGTTGTTTAATGTCTGCATTTAAGAACAATTATTTGAGTAGAACAAGAAAAATAGATCAGATGAGGTGGGAGAAAGGATCTATTGAATGCATGTGATAGGCACGTTAACATTCATTATGTTATTTAGGATTGGCTCTGTGTGACGAAAACTCAAAATAAGGTTAGTGTGAGCAAAGTTGGCTATTTTAAATCACTCGAGAGAGATGTTCCAGGGTGGTAATTCCAGCATTGGCATGAGAACCACCCCCCCATCTCAGGGTTTAGCTTCCTTGCATGGCTCTCTTCCGTCAGCACTAGCTATCAGGCCTTTCTTCCAAGACATAGGAAGGGATGACAGAAAGCCATGAATCCTTCCGGTTGTATTTCACTGATCTGAACTTAATTGTGTGGCCACAACCGGCTGCAAGGGAAGATGGAAAATGCAGTCTTCTAACTAGATAGCAAAGCACCCCAATAAAAAGAAAGAAAATGAATATCAGGGTTAACAATCAGAAATCTTTGCACACAATTATTATCTAGATGTGGAAGCAGTTTGGAGAATGATTTTATCGTGAGTCACAAAATGAGAGAACTATAGAGCCAGGTACTTCTAGTTCTTCCTAATCTAAATCCAATCAACACCCCTTCTGTTAAAATGCTCTACCTCAACATGGCACAGTGGGCCCCGAGGTGTGGTAGACGGTGGCGGGTAAGGGGTGGTACACATAGAGATGAAAAAGTAGGAATAACATCAGAATTAGTGATGATGAACCTTGTACTATACATTCAATAATAGTAATAATAGTTGTGACTATTTCTTGTTTTTTCTTTTCTCCTTCTCCTCTTCCTTCTCCTACTTCTCCTCTTCTTCTCCTTCTCCTTCTTCCGTGTGTGTGTGTGTGTGTGCACATGCTACTGGGGATTGAATTCCAGAGGCTTTGCATGAGCTACATCCTCAGCCACCCCCCACACCTTGCTAAATCACCAAGTTGTCCGGGCTGGGCTCACTTGTGATCCTGTTACCTCAGTCTCCCAGAGTGCTGAGATTACAGGCGTGCACTATCACGCCTCACCAATAATGACCATTTCTTGAACCTTGACCACGTACAAAGTCGTATTTTACCTTAGCTTGTTGATGCTCCCAAGTCTGAGAGATAGTTATTGATAATTCGTATTTATAGGTGAGGAAACTAAGACTCAGGTGGAGTTAAAGAATTTTCCCAAGTATGACTCCCTCGTGCTCTGTTTATGCCTCTCTCTGTCTGTCTGTCTCATTAGAAAACAGTGAGTTTTAAAGTTTTTGTTTACCTACAATTTTCTTGAATCATTCCTGTTGTTAATTCAGACCTGAAGGAACCTAAGGCCTCACTATTCAATTTCCCTGTCGCTAATAGTGGGGAGAGTGAAGCGCTAGCATATAATACCAATGACTGCAGTGACACTAGTCATGGCTCATTTTACTAGTTATTTTTCTCTCGTTGCTGAGACAAAATACCCGACACTCAAAGTTAGGGGAAGAAAGGTTTATTTGCCTCACAGTTTGTAGAGGTTTCAGTCCACAATCAGCTGAGTCTGAGGCAGGGCGGCATGGCAGACAGACAGAAGGCAGCAAGGTAAGCAAGGAATGCAAGCAAAGGGCCTAAACAGCTTCTTCTTGTACCTTATATCTTATCCAGGCTGCTAGGATCAGAGCGGTGCTAAACCAATCAGTGGATTGATTTAGTAGTCACACACCCTTAATTCCAGCATCACACACTCTATCCAGCTACCTCTTGCCACATGAGGCTTGGAGGGGACATCTAGACACAAACCATAACACTCATTAAGTGCGGCTGGGGAGGTGGGTCTCACCCTTGTCTCCCGGTGCTGGGGCTACCTCCAGGAACCTTTTTCTTTGACCTTGTCAAGGGATGAGGAACTGCTCATCTGAGTAATGAGAACGTAAAACACGGAGTGGGTCCAGGTTACCTGCCGGCAGGGACACTGTGTTGAAAGCCTACACCATTTCTTCCTACCTCTGCGCAGTGCGCAGACCTGGACGAGGCCTGGTGCTCAAGGCAGAGCCACCCATCTCTCTCTTCTGCTTCTTCCTCCCCTACTTCTCCCTCATCTTCCTCCTCATCCTCTCCTCCACACCCCCCACCCCTCTTCCCACCCTCACCTCAAACCTGGCCGAGTTGTCTTTGCTTTTTTCTTCAACCTTCCTTCATGAGCCCAACAGAGGATGGGCAGTCCTGGGACTCAGATTTGAGAGAAGAGGACTCTGCTCAGTCCTTGTTATGGTTCTGTCTGAGCATTTCCTTGTAATATCATGTGCTTGGAGGCAAGGTTTTTGGAAGGTGACTGACCCATGGAGGCGCTAGGGCTAAATCTGACGTTAGCAGACGGCCTGGCAGGAGGAGGTGGGTCACTGGGGACGTGACTGGGGAGGGCGTCTCCCTCCATGATGCCCCCTTGCTCTCGCCTTCCTGGCTGCTATGCCCTGAGCAGCTTTCCTGCACTGTACCCCTCCGGCCTGCCATCCTGCCCTGGAACTGATGGACCATGCACTAACGACAGGAGCCGGAATAAACCTCTTCTCTCCTGCTTTAAATTGTGGGTGTTGGGTATTGTGGCTCAGTCACTAAGTAACTTCAGACCATTCTGAAGCTAAAACCACATCTTCCACCAAACCCTTTCTGAGTATTAGGGCAAGAATGTGCAAACGGGCCTGGGATCTCCATTCTGCTATTGTTCTTCGGTTGCCCAGTTCCCTCCAAAGGAACAGTGAGGGCAAGGCAGGATGGGGCTCACCTGCTTCCCTGCTCTGATACTGTGACTTCATCCCTCACCAGTGAGAAGGGTTTGCGGGTGCCCAGGGCTACAGGACCCCACGAAGTCCTCACTGGAGTCACCAAAGAAACCACTGTGATTGCTGATAAGGACACCAAGCATCACAGAGTGAGGGACTTGCTGGGAGGTAACGCCACCAGTGAGTGGCAGTGCCTCCAGGAACAAAATTCAGCTGCCAGTTCTATGGCTGATGGCTGCCACTGGGCCCCCCCATGTACCAAAGCAGCCCTTGAGCATCAGTGGGAGCCATGACAATAATGAGTCTTTCTGATGCTATTCTACAGGGACCATCTGGTCTTTGATCCATGTTTGCATCTGTGAGCTGACTACACATCAGGCTGACCGTGGAACTCTTTCCCTTTACAACTCTAGTGTTGACAAGGCAGTGATGTGTTAGTGCTGCCCAGTCACCTCCAGGAGGCACAACATATCCAAAAAGATTTTGGCCAGCAAATGCAAGAATTATGACAAGGTGTGGAAGGCACCAGGACCCGCTTCATTTTGGCCATTTATCTAATCAAGTTTTCCTTTCCAGTTTCTGGGGATATTCTTCATCCTTCTGTGACAAGAGACAGGAAGACATCGTAGAAAAGCCTAGAAGACACCAATCCTACAGGCTCTTCTCTGTGCCTACTGTGTGACCCTATTGCTTAACTTCTCTGCACATCAGTGTCTTCAACCGTTTATTGGGCATGGTGCTAACTCTGCAGAGCGCCAGTGAATTGACAGTGTATACAAGTGTATTGTGAAAACAGCCAAACAGCTGGGATTTCTTGTCATCTTTTCCACATTCAATGGTGAGCTCTCTGAAAAAAGAGATCATGCACTTTAGTTTACGGGAAACTGGGGAGAATAACTACTACCCTACTGGAATCTTCTAAGAATTAAGTGACATACTCTAAAGCACTTGGCATAAGAAGTTGGTAAATAAATACTAAATCTTTCCCACCTAACTCTTTTGTGTCCTTAGGTCTTAGCAGATACTGAACATCCCGGTAGGCAGGTGGACAAATGGGTTAACAACAATAATAACAATCACCAGCACATTGCAGAGACGCCATGTCAGGCAGCGCACAACCAGCAAAGCAAGATTCGGACATAGACTGTCTGGCTCCAGGGTTCAGAGCATAGACCCCAGACTGTTTCGTTGCAAATAGCCCCAGAGTTTTTTCAACTTCCCTTATCCAGAGCAAGCCAACCTTTGAACCAGAGCTGGGCTGACCTTGCAACTGGCTTTCATCAACAGAATGCAGGGGAAGCAACTATGTGTCCTGAGTCTGGATCTCAGAAGGACTCGCAGCCCTTTTTATTTTTTATTTTGACACAAGGTCTTGCTGAGTTGCCCACCCTGGCATCAAACATGCAATCCGCTCCCCTCAGCCTTCCAAATAGCTGAGCTCACAGGTGCGGGGCACCGGGCCGACAGGCTCACTCTCTTGAAAGGTGGCCTCAGAATAAGCGAGTCTGTTCTTGCCTCTTTGAGGGTGATGTGGAGAGCTGTCCAGCTGTTCTTCCCAATTCAGGCTCAGGCCTGTGACTGAGGCCATCCCAGGTCATCCTGCCCCAAGCAAGCCTGGCCAGAACCACGCGACCTTCCCCGCCAAACCTCAGAGTGAAGAAAAGCAATAAAATGGCTGTTGCTTGCACCATGACTTTTGTGGAAGTTTGTTTCTGTAATGAGAGCTCACATCCGAGCATGGATGCGTGTAACAGCTGTGTGTCCTTGAGCTGCTTCACCTCCTTAAACCTCAGACTCGTTATCTATAAATGAGAATAACTGCCGCCACCTCAAGGCTACTGCATGCCAGCACGTGCTGTGTGGTATCAGGGGAGCTTCCTTTTTGAGAGGAGTGCATGGTGCCTGGAAGGTCGGGATTGTAAGAATTAAGAGCATGATAGGCCTCAAATTCTTGGAACAGGTAAGCATTAGGTATATTGATCTTTCTTCTAAGGGGATTTAGACTGTCAGTTGTGTGGCTGAATTTGAAGACCTTCCAGCGCATTCTATTCCTGAGATTCTACATCCGGCTCTCCTTCAGGGCCCCCTGGTAATGCCAGGTCGTGGTTAACGTCTTGCATACTTGGTTAGATAGATGAGCCTCTTTCTAACCTGGGATAGAGAAACCCTCAAAACATTAGCTGAGTTGAGCATCCACCAGAGAGGATTCAATTGCTTTTGCTAAAAATGTTAAGAGAGGCAGAGAAGATAATAGTAGCAGTAAAGACAAAGCTAGGTGTGTGGTATATGCCTGTAGAATCAGCTACTAGGTAGGGGATGCTGAGGCAGGGAGATCTCATGAATGCAGAAGTTTGAGGCCAGCCTGGGCAACATAGGAAAACCCCTGAGAGGGAGAGAGAGAGAGAGAGAGAGAGCAAAATGAGGGAAGGAAGGAAAGAAAAAGGGAAAGAAAGAAGGAAAGAAAGAAAGAAGGAGAGAAAGAAAGAAGAAAGAAAGAAAGAAGAAAGAGAAAGAAAGAGAAAGAAAAAGAAAGGAAGAAAAAGTTAAAATTAAAAAATTATACAGACAGGTGCAATAGAAATGGGAAAGTTTATTACTTGGTAAAACATACATACGTATACTAATAGGGCGGTCATCACATAGTGTTTTTATTAATTTGGTTCTTTGCCTTGTTTGTTTGACTTTACTGTGGGAAATCTTTTACAGCTGATATTGCTCTTTGTTACCTGTAGGAGCCTCGTCTGAATTACTTAGTCTCACTAAATGATTTTACTAAAACTCTGCAAATGAACTAAGTCAGAAAGTCATAGTTGCTTTTGCTGGTAATTTTAGTGCGTTCTTTCCCTTAAAAAGCATTTTAAAAACTAAACCAAATTAAAATAGAATATTTCCACAAGTGATGAAAGTATTTGCGAGGTGTTCTACCAGATTAGGGGTGGGGCTCTGGGTTTTGATAAAGCAAACAAAGTGTAAAACAAACCTTCCTAGAACCTAAGCAAGCTGAAATAGTCTCCAGTGTTTCTCTGGTGTTTTTATGGAAGAAAAATCAAATTTCCAAGCCCACCTTTTCCCCCTTATCATCTCTGGCTTCAAGCTTGGGTCTTGTGATCAGCCCGGTTCTTCCCACTCTTCACTGGTGTGAATCCTCATCTCCAGGCTTTGCAATGCCCAGCACTGCTGATGAATAAACATGGTCCTGTCTGGGGCGCCCCACACACTTTGGAGACAATGTTCAGCTTCAGAGTTTTCAGAATTGCCCGGCATGGTTTTGTTAACGACATTAGTGGGACCGCATTGTTGGGGTGAGGGCAGGACAATGGCACGTCTCTTACATCATCAGGCCCGAGAGGCTCCGTCTCCAGCTGTACAAACAGCACAGGAAATGGAGTTTGTCTTCGTGTTATTTTTTGTCTATTAAAATTATGCAAACCCGGCAAATACAACAATTGCTTTGTTAAGTCTCCGAGATGTCTAACCATTCATTTCCCAAATAAGGAGCCTGCGGCACGTTTGATGCTGAGGATGGTTAATCCCAAACGTGGAAAACTAATAAAATAATCAAAAAAGGCCCCAGAAGTGTTTATAAATTTCAATTATCTCCTGCTCTCTATCCCAGGATTGTGTTGGGTGAGATGGGGTTGCCTTCAAGTAGTACTTGAGCCGAGGCTGCATTTTTTCATCCAGAGGCCCCTGGGCACCAATGTCCCTCCTTTGTGGCTGAATCGCCTTAGCAGGGCTGGTGTTCAGAGGTGCTGGGCCTGGAGGAGACAAAGCAGGCCCGCTTCACAAAGGCGAGGGAGCCAAAGAAAGCAAAATTGAATCTCTAGCACCCTGCTCCTGAGTAAACAGACAAAACTAATGGGTCTGCCATTTCTCCTCCCATCCAATTACTGGGCTCCAGGAGAGAGAATATGGCAACATCAGTTCACACAAATTCTAAGACTCTTAATCCCTTCCATACATATAAACCTCACATCCAGCCACATGACTTCATTCCCAAAGCCACCCAGGCAGGCAGTGTGAAGGAATGGGCCCAGCAGCTGCAGAAACCTGCCTTCTTCAAGTTTCCATCAGCTAATGAGGGCTATGCAAATGAGCAGCTTATGGGATTACGGCTTGTCGGACAGCAGCTCACCCCTAGCCATAGAGGACTAATACAGGTGTTAGGAAACTGGTTATGAGGCCCGGCCTAATTTAGGCCTATTCATGCTGGCTTGCACTCTTAGCCTAACCATTTGTCCTCGTCCTGGTGGCCCAGCAGGAGCCATCGTTAGGCCTGTGGTGGGTCTGACATGAACTCCTAGCTAAGAGATATGAAGTTAATAAATCCGGCCATTGGGTGTTTAGGCATACACAGCCACATGAGAGCCGCCTCGTCACGGGGCTTTTTTCTCTCCCCAGAAGGGGAAGGGCCTGAGAAACTGCTGTGGAGCAGCGAGAGGGCCCTGGACTCCACATTACCCAGTGCTTTCTGCTGCCTTTCCAGCCCCCTCAGGCAAACTCTACTTCAGAGTGGTCCCTGGCCCTTTATCCTCACATTTTCCCGGCAGCCTGAAGCGGATGCTTGGTTTCCTGCCTCGGTGGGCTGTCCTATACTGCCTACCTGTGGGATCGGTAGCCAGAGAAGGGATAGAAACAGGGCCCTGGCGGTAGCTGGCCATTGCCCTGCGACGCCCCTGCCAGATAAAGCCCATCCCCTGCTCCCCCAGCCCAAAGCCCGCTATGCACCCTCAGTCCTCTGCAATTCTGAGATTCCTGGAGCTCAGAAAAGCAGAGTGGGGTTCATTTTCATAATTCCTTTGGCAACAAAACCTGGCATGAAATGACATGAGGCCTCATATTATAGCCTGTGTATTCCATGAAATAAAAATATGTGCGTATATTGTCAACAAACTTTACTATTTCTGATGTTTTTCCAATGTTGAGGCATTGATAGAGACTCTGCTGAGGGTTTAATGTAACGTAGGGAGTATGACTGATATTGTTCTCATATTCATTTTAGAACTTTGAATCCTGAAGCATATCTAGCCCCCAAGTATGTTAGGGAAGGAGTTATAGAAGTGATTAACCAATTAGTCCAGAGGCAATCAGGTGTCAGGGGAACACTGCATCAAAAACTACATCACAACCATCTTTCAACAGGATTTTCCAGTGACGAGGACCCTGGCGATGAGTGAGGATCACTCCCTGCCTAGTCGTCGAGGTACCCAAAAAGAAGGTAGAAGGTAATCAGAAAGTAGAAGGTAAGCATAGAGGAATTGGAACAAACAATAGTTAATATTCATCAACTATTTCCCTGTCCCTCGGATGACAGGGGACAAATATTGGCCAAGAATTACTAATAACTTCTGTTTCTGAAAATTATTTCGCCTCATGTTTTCTCATGCCGATCGACTGACTCATTTCCTTTTCCAGTATCCTCACCTTCTTGAGAATAAAGCCTTCATGATTTCAACCTTACCTTCTCGTGAGACTTCCTACTTGTTACTGTTCCCATTATAATTTGTATGTGTCTGTCTAAAAAACATCTTCAGATTAGAATCTTACACTTCTATTCTCGTTTCATGAACATCTCTGCACAGTCTACCATACAGCTCGATACTGGGAAGAAATAGGTGAGATTAAAGTAAACATATTGTGGTCTGTAAGCTTGTGTAATGGCCTGTAAGTTTGTGTAATGTTGGATAAGTTTTAATAAAAATCTATTAAAAATAGTAAACACTTATCAACTATTTACTGTTCTGTCTGGTAGGTTGTGTTAGCCTGTTGAATCTTCCCAAAAAGAATCTCTGAAAAAAAAATCTAATATGATTTCAACTCTGGTTGTCAAGTCTAAAGAGGGGAAATTACCCCAGGTGCTCTGGCTAATGTGTAGCAAAACTGAGATTAGAAAGCAGGTAATCTGGAACACTTTTGCTATACTGCCACTCCACAAGAAATGGTCTCTAGAGCTGCTCTCACACTGGTGGGAAAACTGTCTTGTAAAACAATTACAATTCAATGTCATCAGTGTTAGAAAGTCAGACGGAGGGAACACAGTGGAGGAGAGACTGGTCTGCTGCAGAGCCGGAGAAAACCTCCCGAGGCGGTGGCATCAATAGATTGACTTGTTCACCTGCACAGGTTCATTTAACAAATATTTATTAAATGTCTATATGTGGCAGGCACTGATGGAAGATGTTAACTCAGAGAGAAATAAAGGCACACACAACAGTGTGTTGGTAGAGGTCTAACTGTTCTCCAGAAGGATGAAAAAGACCCCAGTCTGTGATGCCTCAGCTGATTCCCGTGGAGCAGACACTCCTACCGTGGCTACTGGGAAACAGCCAAAGTGATGTGAACCACCAAGGTAAAAATCCCTGAAAGGTGAGGAACAAGCTCTCCGGAAGCAGTCTCAGCTGATCCTGCCCACCTGTGGACAAGGGGCCTTTCCTTTGTGCTCCTTGCGGTCCAGCATAACCATGTCCAGAGCGGGTCTATAAAAACCACCCTCACCTTACGCTGAGTGTCTGCCTCTTTGTCATTATACTGACCTTGCACTGCTGGTGCAAAAGCAGTAGTAGAGAAAATGGGAAGTTTGGCACAAATCGAGGCACGGCACTGCTAATTCAACCTCTGTGCGTCTTATCACTGCACACTGGCAGGAAAGTAAAAAATTCCAGGTGCTCTTAATTCTCATGCTGAGCCATAAAAAATGATTAACTTCGTTAAATCTTGATCTTGAATGTGTGTCTTTTTAATATTCTGTGCGATGATCTGATGCTGTGGTTTGTCCCCCCGGGATCCATGTGTTAGAGGCTTGAACTTCAGGAGAGGTGATGGGCCCTTTAAGAGGTGGGGCCTGGGAAGAGGTCTTTATATCACTTCCAGAGATGCCCCCCCCCACCAAGAGTGCTGCTTTCCTGGAGTTCTGGTGAGAGCACGAATTGTTATCAAAGTCTAAGCCTGGGCCCTGACCTTCCTCTTTGGAGACTGTTCTCTTCCTCTCCCATGTGTTCTGCCATTGTAATGCCATCTGCCATTGTGCTGTCACTGGAGGCCAGATTGATGGGGCTTCCTGATCTTTGGACTGTGGAACTGCAAGCCTCTTTGCTTTATAAAGTAACCTGCCTCTGGTAGTTCATTATAGTGATACAAAACTGACCAGTGTATCTGGGAAATGTGTACGAAGCACTTCCCAGTTTTTCCCAAGCTCTTCAAGCAGAGCCAGTCTCTCTTTTGTGTTCCCACCCTTTGACATTCTAAAATGAATTATATTGAGTTGTGATTGTTTCCAATTGTATTGAGCTGTAGTTGTTTCACAAGTCAGTTTTCTAACCAATGTAAAAACATCTCTTCGAACATGATTACCTCATAGTTAAGCACCACGTTATTGTTCAAGTTCTGAGTTAAACCAGCTGTTGTTTCATGAAATACTATTTTTACTTGAAAAGGCAGGTGACACACTGTGCTTTTTCAGGGTTGGTATTTGGACAGATATTTTTCTGAAAATGAGGTGGGCCTCTCATTAAAAAGAAAACAAATAAGAATATTTCTTGCCAATAATAAAATTTAAAGTTCCACACAAAAATTAAAGTCTTAGAAAAGTATATCCCCCATAAAGAGTTTGACATGCCCCAATACAAAGACTTTTTCAGTAACATTGACACTGATGAAAAACAAAAGTGATGCTTTGATGTTGTAGCATGAGATGTATCAACATTGGGAAAATACGCATAGTTTAGTGAAGAGATATTTTCCAAATATCCTGTGCATGGTGGAACAAAATCAAGTATGAGTAAAAGATCCATTCAGAATGCCTGATAGCCCAGTGTATTTAACATGACTGAATATGAGAATCCATAGTTTAAATAGCTCAAATTCCACATTGCAATTAACCTTCAAGAAATCACCCTCTGTCAAGTTAGGATGCAGCAACTAACCTTCAAGAACTCACCTTCTGTCAAGTTTGGGTGCAATGTCAATGAATAAAATTCCCAGTTATCTGAAATGGTTATTAAAATACTCATTTGTTTATTTCCAACTACATACCTGTGAAGCCAGCTTCCCTTATCTACTTGAACCAAAATAACAAATCCCAACCAATTGAAAGTAAGGGCATGTGTGAGAGTCTAGCTGTCTTCTACTAAATCAGAAACTAGGGATTTGCTAAAATGTAAAACAAAACCATTTTTCTTATCAAATATGTTTTCTTTTGGAAAATAGTTCTTTTTCATGAAAATATGTTAGATATAATATTAATATCATGTGCTAATACAATGCATGTATTTTTAATGAATTGATATTTTAAAACTTTAGTTTTAATTGTTAGCACTACAGACATCAAAAGATATGACCCTCATAAACAAAAACCTTTGGAGTTTTCAAACTTTACAAAAATCTGAGAATAACTGATCTAATAGGGCATCATTCTTTGTCTCAAGGAATAAGAAAGATGCTCGATAAAAGTGATGAGGAGGTCAAACTGGTGTGTAAACCCAAAGAACATGTGCTTGGATTATTCAAAGAGGGTCAGCTTGTCTGGACTTGAGATTCTATGGGACAGAAGAGCAAGGGACAGCTTACAAAGCTGTGGATGCCACGTTTACCTGTATTGGAGTTTGTGCTTATTTGGTGGGTGTCTGGGAGCCACAGAAAGTCTTTAAACAGGGCCATGATCTGAGCTGAGGAGGAGTCTAGAATGAGCACTGGCTGCTGAGGTCTGTAGCATGTTCATCCTGGAACCAAAGCTGATGAGTTAGAGACCGACTCCAGGAGTTTCATTTCTCTGGCACCATGACTTTAAAGTTTGAACTTAACAGCTAGATTGTTTCAGCTCCCACCATCCCACTTCTTACCCTGCCCTGATCCCCAAGTTTACGTCAGGTTCTAGTCCTTACGAGAGTGTAAACCTAAGAGCACCCTGAGAGAGGAAGATGGCGAGCTCCCTACGGACTATGGACAGGTTGCTCTCTTCACTATGCGAAAGAGGGACTCAGCTGTGCTTCTGTGAGGTCCTCTCTGACTTGAGGGCCTTCGGAACACAGGTGATCTTTGGCACAGAGAGAAAGAAAAGAAGAAATTTACAAGAAAATCAGACTTGAAAAAGTTTAGCTCTATCATTTTCTTTTAGTAAAAAGAGACCATTACATATCATAACTTGATTTTTTTTTACAAACTATCTCTTCTATAAAATAGTAAATCAACATGCCCATTGTCACAAGAATTATTTCTTAACCTCCTCAACAAATTAGATTTTAAAAGTTGTAACTCCTATTTGTATCCCAAGGAATATTGCAACACAATAAAAAGCCTTTAAAAGAAAAGAAAAATATTGCCTCTAATCCCCTGAATCTATACATACAATTTGTATTATTTTTCATAGTCTCAGTGGCCCATAAGCATATATAATTATAGCATAGAAATCATATTCTACTTTTTTAATAAGGCAGGGAGCAAAATTAACACAACTGAGTTCCAGTTGAGTGCCAGACATGCTAGACATTGGAACATACTTTATCATACTAATTCCTAAAATTATTTGGTAAAATGATGCCAGAATTTTACAGAGGAGTTAAATAATATAATGCTAAGAGGTTAGACTGATGCTAATTAGTTACCAGGGTAACCAGCTTGTGAATGACAGAAGGAGGGTCCAACCAGCTTTCTCTGCCAATGAAAGCCTTCCTTTTTATGGTTTTACATTCCTGTATTGTTTCATCATCTCTATTGCTATAATTGTATTGGTTTCAAATGTTCTAGTAGCTTAGAAGGTACCTGGAGGCAGGAACCGGATCTTTTTTTTTTTTTTTAAACCAAGAACATGTATTGGTACATTCTACATACAATGGTCACATTCATTACATTTATTTTGTACCTATACATGATACATCTTGGTTCTCCCCCATCTTCCCCGCCCCTCCCCTCTGCTCCCTCCCTCCCTATTTACAGCAGGTTTATTCATCATTTTCCATATTTTCCCTTTCCCCTCTCTTTCCCCTGTTGCCTTTCTGCTTTTCCCCTTCTTTCTTTCTAGTACTCCTCTCCTCTGCATACCATCCTCCTT
>PVJO010020043.1:0-32920 GCA_004026905.1 Hystrix cristata | reverse complement strand
GAGTGCAGCAGACCCAGTTTCTCTTTTTATGTATCCCATATTCAGCCTGTAGACACCCAGCAGTGAAGGCCCCCCGCCAATTAATTAGCAATGTCAGAGGATGAAGACGGTGAATGAGGATTCTTTATCCCAAAATTCTGACTCCAAAGTTCTGCCAGCTTCTCTCCCTTTTTTCTTCCCAGTCTTGCTCATTTTTGCCTTTTGCCTGCACTCTTGCTTCTTCCCCCTTCAAACAAGTCATCTATTTACAAAACACAAGGACAGTCCCATACACGGCTGTAATTCACGTACCTTGAGCTTTCCAGCTCTTCAGTGCAAATAATGGAAACTCACGTCGTCTCACATCAACTAAAATTATACTTATTGACAATACATGTAGGAGTTTAAATGCTCACAGGGAAAGCTGAAGGACGATTCAAACTTAGGACAGTCAGAGCCAGCGGGCTCCTGCAGCAGGAAGCATTTGGTACTCTCCTGCTCCAGGCAGAGTCCTGGAATCTGTCAGCTCTATCTGCTTCTAGCAGGCTTCTGTCACTCTGCTGACAATTCCAAGAGCCCCAGACAGAGTGGTGGGCTATGTAGGCCGTGTGTGCACCCTCGGCTGTGCCTGGGGAAGGAGAAGAAGCATCTGTCAGCCTTCCACAGCACTTGCACTGTTCAGGGGAATTTACTGCCTCACGGAGGCTGCGTACATCTCTTAAGAAAGGTACACGAGACAGGCATGGGGTGCGTGCTTGTAATCCCAGCAATCCAAGAGGCTGAGACAGAAGGTTTGCAAGTTCGAGCTCATCTCCGTAACTCAGCAGGTTAGCGAGACCATACTTCAAAATAAAACAAAATTTTAAAGCTGGTTGGGAATGTAGCTCAGTGTGAATGCTTTCAGTTCAATCTCTAGTACTGACAAAAACTGAAACCAAACAAACAAAAATCTCATAATGTTGAATAGCTTCCAAATGAGTACTGTACATTAAATGAGTCAATGATTCAATATGTATTTGATATTTTTGTTAATGATAAATGAGCAAATATAACATTTAAGATCTATTAAAATTATATAATTAATTTAAAAATTTTGGAGGGTGCTGGGGATCGGACTCAGGGCCTTGCGCTTGATGGGCAAATGCTCTACCACTGAGCTAAATCCCCAACCCCTAAAATTAGTTTAATAGGAAAGAATACCTTTCCATAAACTTCAATAGTAACTCCTATATTCTTCTACATTGTTATAAAAATCTACAACAATGTTTATCTAGAATTATAAAATGGCTGAATAGAAAATACTTTCTATAGTCACCTGTATAGACTCCTGTTTAGACATAAAAGTACCAAAAAGACCTCTCATTAATCAGTCATTTCCGCATCCAGTTTCTTATATTTAGCCATGGTTCTACAGAAAACATGGAGACAACCAACCTGTCTTCTGGGATCGCAATCTTCATTGCAAGGGAAGTTTTGACAGGCTTGATATATGTATTACTGAAATTAAGTTCCCCAAAATACCTAAGATTGTAATGACTACCACAAAAGTGCCGGGCTAAGTCTGTTGCCAACAGTTCTAGGGGACTTTAGGTCACACTGTCATACACACTGCAGTCTCTTTCCTTGCACTGCACCAGACATTGAGTCCCGCAGAGATTCTAAGTGTAATTATAAGACAGAACTTTTGGGGTTTTCTATGTAAGATCACATTGTCTGCATACAGTAATGATTCGACACCCTGCTTTGCAATTCGGCTGCCCTTTCTTTCTCTTGTGGGGCTTCCATTATCTTGTCGAGTAAAAGTGGTGAAAGTGGGCATCTTCGGTCTTGTTTTAGATGACTGGTGGGATAGTCTTCTTATGTCACTTGTGTACTCATTCATTTCTTTTGTGCATGTATCAAATATCTATTGTATGTATAGTATTTTTCCAATCACTGTGCTAGACACTAAGGACAGAATAGGATATTGAACCAGCACCCAATTACAGCCATATTAGTGTTTTACAACCTACATATATTTTGATTGGTCAGAGTCTCTTCTGCACTAGTTGCTAAATATTTTGAGTGCTTTGGATATGAAAGTGAATAAGATAAGTTTCATCGTAAGAATTAAATTTGTCTAGTAACAAAATAAAGGCATATTATGTTAATGACCAGGACTTGCTGGAAATCTTTGATCTTTTCTAAGGCAAAGTCTCTCACTCTAATAAATTCTTAGAAATTATTTATTTTCCCAGGGCTCGTGTACTCATATATGTTTAACTGTGGAGAGAGAAACAGACGGAGAGAGAGAGAGGCAAATGGGCATCTATGTTCTTTCTCTTTTCCAATTATTTACTCTGATTGATTTTTTTTGCAATTCTAAAGACAAATACCTACTGTGAATTTACTAAGTTCCAGACCATAGATGTGGGGGCTGGAAATATAAATACTGTGTAGATGTAACTCCTTTAAGAAATCACAAGTAATTAGTATAGCTAAGTGCAGTATATGTGTGTTGAGAAATCTATGTCTAAGAGGAGTTAATTTCACCAGGTTTTCTGACTCTTTACCTATTCAAATAATCATGTGGCGATTTTTTTATCATTTAATGTAAAATATAATTAATCCAAACTGAGATCTTTGCTTTTTTTCTGCCGTTAATTTTATGGACACTCCCACCACTCCGAATTTCTTTGGAAAGGTAGGGCAAGGATAGATTAAGTGCTATTGAGACAAAAATTAATAAGACAAGAATTAAGCTTCTATTAGACAGTAAGGACGGTGGCTCCAAAATAGAGTTGGGAGTCTGCTCAGTCACCACCCTCTAGGGATCTGACAAAAACATCTAGCAGGTTCTCCCGCAGCTGTCAGAGACCTCCCCAAAATCTGATCGAGGGGCCACTGACTCAGGTGTACACGGTCCCCGTGTGGGCACTACATGAACACTACATAGATTGGACCTTAAATACTATGTGGTCTCCTATAGGGTAGAGATTATATCACTTATTCAATTCACCTGAGCTCCCTTCTAACCACTTTAAAACTGCCTAGACAAAGAGCCTGGGTTGGGTACCCTAGTCAGGACCCCATCCCAGCTGGGGGGAGTTTTACTTCTTTGCCTTTATATCTTTTACTTCCTCACATTTGTATCTTTTAAATAACTTTACTTACACCCTAGCTCTTCCATCCACTTTCATTCTTTGCCTCTGGAGGACGCGACCCCAAGATTCCATTGCTATCTCTCACAAACCAGTATATTTAAATATGATCTTAATTAACAAATGAATGAAGGAAGAGAGAGGGGAAAATGTGACAGCATCTTTTTGACCTCATTGGTTAGAACAGTAGAGTTCTTCAGCTTTTGGCTCCTCATCTTTCACTTCTCATCAGGTAGCAACATTTTTCCACCAGCCCACATGCCTTTTGGGTATCTTACTGTTTAAATAGGTCTATGTTTCTCTTACAGGCAACTGGAGCCCATGGGGTAACCTATATGAGGCACATTTTTAACAGGAGCTGCCAGTACAGTTAGAATGCACATCCGTGAGCAGAAGGACGCTAATCAGCCGTTCCAGGGCAACATGACAATGTAAAATTCTAAGTGGGGATGTCTGAAAAGGCGTTTGAAAAGTGCGTTTTGTCCACTCAGGGAAGACTAGATTTCTAATTAAGTCATTTAAAGGAGAAATCGGAAAATACTTCACACATATATTATGATTCTATTTCTATTCTTGTGTAACTTTTTGTCTTCCCCTGAACTGTTTATTGTTCTTAAAGATTTTTCTCAGTTTTCTATGTACCTCATTCTATTACTTACTCCTCCCAATTATTTCTTTTTTCTTGTTTTGCAGTACTAAGGATTGAATCCAGGGCCTTCACAACTGAGCTACATCCTCAGCCCTTTTTATTTGTTTATTTAGAGACAGTGTTATCAGGCAGGGGGACTCAGAGTCTGTTTGTGCTCTAGTTGTGCAGGGGGTCCCACTGAGTTCCAGTTTCCTGTTTGTTGCAAACAAAGATTTCAAAGGATGAATTTAGGGTTGTAAGGAAATTTATTTAAGTAACAAAAGAAAAGGAAATTGGTTCTGCCACGCGAATGAAACAGCCAGCCACCACTGGGCAATTAGGGATCTGAAAGGGGGGGCTAGTGAGCGAGCTAAAGATAGAGCATGGGTTAGACAGCAGGGGCCAACAGAGGCGAGAGAGCAAGCTCCTGGTATCATTTGCATTTATTCCCTCTCAATTCTCTTGAGACTCTTCCTCCTCCTGTGAGAAAAGGGCCTTTGGAATTCGTGCCCCAGGCTGATATCAAGTCAAGGCCACTCCCTCAGGTCATGTCCTTCTTCCCAGCCAGGTCAAGCCACACCTTATTCCTACCTCAACAGGATCTCACTAAGTTGCTAAATCGTCTGGGCTAGGGTCAAATTTGTGATTCTTCTGCCTCAGCCTCCCACAGTGGTACGCCTTTTTTAGAAGAGAGAAAACTGATAGGCACAATTATCTGAGTGTTACAGGCCACCGAGGTTCAAACATATACATTTGTAGATTCATAGATTACTTTGTTTCTGCTGACTAAATCAAAGGAGGAAAAAAGGACTTAATTCAAAGCTAGCTCCTAGGAGATAGAAGGGCCCATTTGTCTTAAGTCAGCATCTCGCCGTGTACAGGTGGGCAAGATCCTTTATACAGAGAGATGATGCAGATCTCCAGGGCTGCTCTGTCCCTCCGAGCTGTTTTCGGCTCACTGTCCCCTTTCTTGAGGAAAGAAAACGGGCTCCAGCCTCCTGGGGCCAGCATCTGCATAGTCTGTCACTTCTGTGGGGTCTAGGGGAGGCCAAGGTGTTGGTTATGTGCTCAGCAGGAGGAAGTTTGTAGAAGTCATTTATCTCTAAAAGAAAAAAATCTCATTTTCGTAGTTCCATGTGGCATTGCTGGTTACACTCGCTGTTTGATTCAACTCATCGTCTAGCTTTTTCTAGAGCTTTCTATCTCCTCATTTATTAAATTTTTCTTCAGTTTATCTGCTTTTAATCATGTCCCAGGTTTTTTGTTTTTGTTTTCTTGGGTGCTAGGGACCGAACTCAGGGCCTTGGGCTTTGCTAGGCAAGTGCTCTACTACTTGAGCTAAACCCCAACCCCTACACTGGCTATTTGAGAGACTGATGCAGGAGGGTAAATTTGAGCCCAGAGGGTTTCCAGGACAGCCAGGGCAACATAAGAAAATCTTGCCTAAAAAACATTAATAAAATGATAAAAGTATACTTGATAAGTGTATACATGTTTTTCGAAAATAGAAAACTTTTGTTCCTTGATTCTCTGTGAGGATATATATTTAAATAGTATACTTGCTGTGTATACATCCAAATGATATGTCTGTTGAATAGCAAGCAGATAAGCCAAATCATTGGGAACATCAATGATTGTCTAAAAATATCACCAAGCGTTTCTGAATGGGCAAAGACGTTTCCAAAGCTTAACATAAGCATTCACTTATCTGAGAAAGGATTTACAATCTAGGAAAAACATGTTGTTTTAGCAAGTTGTCATTCAAAAAGAACAAGGCAAAGCCATGACCCACCACAATTTCTTCTTTGATGAGAATGTGGTTCACAAACTACACTAAAAACTCATGAATTTCTGCTTGATTACACAGGTCTGGCAAAATTCTGCAGTGAATCAGCATGTATTATTAGTGACAGGCTTTAAACTAGAGATCTGTGAGACAATATGGCCTTATAGCTCTCTGCAAATCAAAGGGAAGGTTGTGGTTATGATAATTTAAAAATGTTTCTCAGTGTGTATAGATAACAGAATGCACCTTGTTCTGTGATTTTCATATCTCAAGTTTCTTTTACTTTTATCTCCTAGGATGTCCAGATATTATTTACTCAGATTATCTTGCTTGTACCCGCAAACCACTTGATATTCCTAACTATATTCAAAGTGCAAGTTGGTTTTAAAACTTTCAATGAAATTTAGTTAAATGAATCATTCTGTGTTTTAAAAATAATGATATTCTGCTTCGAGGAATCATCAGAGAAAGCCGAGTTTGAATCTCAGCCTTGTCACTTACTGGCTGTATGCCCTAGTTGATTTATCTATGAAATAGTAAAGTGAAGACTAAACGAGTCATACATTTAAAAACTCATTCCTGCTGGCTTGAACCACTGGTGGCACGTCCATACAGTCCCACACGGCAGCTATACCACCGGTGGTGTAACCGGATCCATCTAGTTCGTGGGTCCTTGTTTTGGGGCAACACAGTTTGAAGCTGACAAAACAGCAAACAGCAAGCAGCTGGGAATGCCCAAATGTGTATTTACTAGAAAGAATAAAAGAAAAGCTCTCCACTATTCGGAGAGGAGCTTTCCGAAGGCGGACACCATGGAAGTTCAGTCTCAGGCATTTTTATATAGTTTTTGGTACCAGTGTAGTGATGAAAAGAAGAGATTCTCCTAGTTGCAGGTAGGTCTTTGATGTCCGGAAGGCAAACTGCCTCATTTGCATTTTACTTCCTCCAAGGTCTCTCCCCTTTGGTTAGGGACCTATTCTTTGTCTCTTGTATTTAGTAGGCCCTGATAGTCCATTTTGGTATGCTAACTCGCTCAGGCCACCTATTCAGGCCTGTGCTGTATATCTGCCTAACTTCTCCTCACTCCTGGCTTCAGTAGTACAAACAGACTAACCACTTTTATTGGTCTTTTTACTAATAAAGTCAATCAGAGCTGTCCAGAAGCAAGACATACGAATTACAGGCTACAGCGATGTGTTAAAGTGTTCAAATCAACAATGAGAACACTGATAAACCGCCAACACTTTAAGGTTAAAGACTTCATACGCTTTTTATAAGCTATTTTTTCTAAGCATAGAGGAGCACTAAGAAATTACCCTCTTTTTGGTGGTATTGTTAGAATAAGGCAGAAAATTATCCCAGATGCTAAAGACTGCTAGCTGGAAATCATCCTACTTCATGGAGAAAAGGTAGGAGATGCAGAAGGTGAAAATGAAAATATTTTTTCATTTGGGGAATTGCTGTTCTCTGGAGCACATCAAACTGGTTTCTGCCTTGTCATTAGGTATTCCTTTTTATGCAGTGATATTTGTATGACTGGTGTTTATTCAACTGGATCCTCCTTGCTTAAATCTGAGATTAAGTTTTCCAGACAGGGTTAGTTTCTGAGAGACCAACTCAAAGTTTTTGTTGGGCATGTTTATTTGTCCATTTTCCTGTACTGTAAGTTTCTAGAGTGCTGTAACTGTTTTATATCTGGGTTACTAAACCTCAACAGGGCATACACCTATGTGTTTAGTTCACAATATGGATTTAAAATACATTTGTTGAATAGATGCTTAAATGTGTAGATCACATTTCAACATGAAGAAGGCAAATGCTGGAAAGTTATTGATTTATTACTAGTAACTCACCATTGTCTACACAACAATGGAGACACAATTAGTGATAGTTGTGAGGCAGATGCTTGATGTATGCTTTTTTAATAAGTCGAAGAGCAAAAAGCCAATTTAGTTTGCAGTTGAAGGTAGTCATAAGCAAGGAGACTGTGTTTTATAAGCAATTTCTCAATGACCTGCCCCAGGCTAGGGCAAAATACAATGGTCAGAGGATGTAAAGATTTTTCTCCCCCAGGAGTCAGCACTCATGTGTTTTTCTGTAACTGCCCAGTACCTTCTCCTGGGACACCTGCCCTGGGCCTTAAGTCTTCTTTTAACAGCACTACATTCTGCTCCTCTCTCCTTCCATCAGTCCAATCTTGTAGTCCTGTATTCAGAAATGATAGATACTTACTGCTCTCTGACATTTCATGAAACCAGAATAATAAACTGAATTTTGATACCACTCTGATTTCTTCACTGTCCATCTAGTGAGCAGTGGACTAGCTCAACACAGAGCATCATAATGCAGAAAAATAGTGCAGCGAATAATTCAAGGAGGGCGCATATTCATTTAAAAAATTAAAAGAAGAGTTGGGAGTGTTGCTCAATGATAAAGTTCTTGCCTGGTAGACGTAAGGCTTTGGGTTCAATCCCCAGCTTTGTACAACAATCAAAACAAAACAAAAATTGAAAAAGAAGCGTGTTTTGGGCCCATCTCCATTAGGACAGAAATTGCATTTGGCCAAGTCTCCCTCCACAGTCACTGTCTGAAGGACGAAAAGCTGTTGAATTATTATTGGGCTCCACTGGCATATGGTAGTCCTTTGAAATTCCCAAGGGGGTTCGTAAATTCTGTCTAGTCTGGGAGCAGCCAACCACCGCTAATGATGGGGCCTATGGTGTTAGTGGGACAGCTTTAACTTTTTAGTTGGCTTGACTGAGGAGCTGGGTATATATCAAAGTGTTACCAATTTTCTCTTTTGTTTCATAATAGTTTATCTACCTAATTTTTATTGCACAGTTTGTGTGTCAAATACTTTTGAAAGTACTTAACATGTGCTTTCCATTTTCTTTTTAAAAAACAGGAAATGTTCACAGCAGGCCAGAGAGTTTAAGTGATTTTGCATTCAGGTATAAGAAGCAAAACCAGAAATCTGATCCCAGGTAGTTTGACTCCTTGTCTGATCACTTAACCCCCATTTACTCTATTTCTGGGAGAGGTGTGAAGGGACAGTGGTTACCAGCAGACTCTAGACACAGTCAGAATTGTCCTGATGAATTTCAACATCTAAAATCCTGAAATCCTCCTTCCTCTTGCTCTAGATAATCCACTTGATAAGTACAGATGGTAAACAAGTAGTTCAAAGGTTATCAAAAATAATCTCTGGGAGTTTAGTTATTTAAAAGAAATAGCAAACGGGGCATGGTAATACACACCTATAAGTCCAGCTACTAGGGAGGTTAAAGCCTGAAGATCAGAAATTTAAACCCAGGGTGGGCAGTTTATTGAGACCCTGTTTCAAAATAAAAATTAAGAAAAAGTCTGTGAATGTAGTTTAGTGATCCTCAGTACAGAGGGGAAAAGGGCATTATCTTGTTAAGCCTCTTTTCTGAAGGTGAAGAGCTATACTTTCTCCGTTCTCCGGGAAGGAACATAGTGGTCGATTTTTCTAAGTGGTTTTTCCCATCTGTTGCCACTAGATGGTGCCTAGGTTATGCAGACACCTCACATAGCTTTTTTTTTAAGTAAGATTACCCCAAAACAAACGGAAGGACAATTCAGCAAAGAAAGATGAATGTGGAATTTGGACTTGATTGAAAATAGTAACACCACGCACAGTGACTTGCTGACTGTTGGAACCTGCCTTGTTAGTTCTTTTTGGTTTTTTTTTCTTTCATGATAAACATTGATAGCTACCTAATCTGATTTAAGAAATATCTGAATAATAGTCAAAAGCTGTCTGAATTTCTTTTTTACAGAGAATTGCATCTCACAGTCAGGGTTGTAATTTTTAAAAAGACACTGAAGGAGCTGGGGAGTTAGCTCAGTGATTAGAGTGCTCACTTAGCAAGTGTGAGTTTGATTCCCAGGACCAAAAAAAAAAAAAAAAAGACACTGAAGAACAAATTCCAATAAACCAAGCAGCTGGTTCCTCTAATTTTAACATGTGTTTTCCAGAACCAACAAGAATCTATAAATACAGTAGTTATTCGGTCCTAGTTTTTTCAATTAGTTTGTAATAATAATGTTTATAAATGGCCAGTTACCACTTTCTGGAAGTTACCTGATCAAGTTATACTGTAGTACTTTAAAACTCAGGGTAGTACCTCAATGAATTGAATGAGAACATTTCAAGGAAATCCCATAAATTAGAAAATCATAGAAAAGTTACTTGTTCTTTTTCAATTTTCACTTTTTCCTCTACCAAATGAAACAGTGGGTCAACTCCTTGGCGGGCATCTCCATGCCATCTAATGAAAAAAATGTGGATGCTGCACCCACAAACATGCAAATGTACAGACACATTCTCTTGTTTGGTTTAAAATAAAGTTGTATTCTGTTACCACGAGTAAGAGTACCTGGAAATGTTATTATATTTTCTGAAGGGGTAAGAAGAACAGCCTCCTTTATGTAGAGGGAGTGGTGGTAATCAGGAAGAATGTTGTGTGAGAGAGTTCTATCACTCACAGCTTATTTCACAAGTGATGCAGATATTATTCATAAGGCAAGAGATGGTGATGAAATTACAGGCACTAACATGTAGTAATGTTTATTATTATTATTATTTTTTTACCATATGAAGATCTCTTTTCTCTGTTTTTTCCCTCAGGTAACTATAGTTGGTAACTCTTGGGTATGAAACCTTAGAAAAATAAACAGTTATCATTTTTATTTTCGACCAGGCACAAATTCAGAAAAAAGGTTTCTAGATTAAAAGCAAAATTGTACACGAAAGAGTAACAAACACATGGATGAAATTAGGGAAGTCAACAAAAGCAGTCTTGTTATCATGTTGCTTATTTCCCCATTTAGATGAAAGCTGTTTACGGAATACCCCTTTCTTTGGTGGAATTTGTAGCTGTAATGGGCCCAGAGTACTTGGTGTGCTCATTTTTTCCCTTGTACTGCCAGTTCTTGATCCCTACTTTGCTTCCTTTGTATTTTTAAACGATCCTCTATTCTTTTTAGAGAAGAGGGTCCAGAAGAACCAGGACATTGAACTGGAAGGGAGCGCCATTCAACAAAAGTGAGAAACAGCCCCGCTGTGGGACGAGACAGCGCTTTCTTCCTGTGGAGGAACATTGAAAGGTAAGGCCCTCTCTAAAGATACACATTCATTTTTGGTAAACTTCAAAACCAAATTTGTTTTCACACTGATAGCTTGCATTCTTTGGAACTGTATTAACAATGGGCATTCATTTGCTATTTTATTAAATAATGGCCATTTATTCTACTGGTTATCAGGTATCTGTCAAAGTAAGCAAGCATTCAGTGCAGACTGTGAGATGCTTTTTTTTAAAGCAGCCTTTTAAGCAGTATAGACTAAGAGTGGGGTTTAGTGAATGAGTAGGAAAGGGATAGAAGATCAAAAAGCCATCTGTGTTTCTTGACTCTCAATCTTCTGATGTTTATAGTCACCTCCATTTTTTATTCAGTATCCCTATGGGTCCAATAACTAACTCCTATTTAAAGATCAACCTAACCTCAATCCATTCATAAATGGGTCAAGAAATGTCCCAACCCCATTTGTGCTGGATTATTTGAAGATGGGTATAGAAAGCAGAATATCCAGTGCAATAGCTTTAGGATACATTTATGGACACATGAATGGTTATTCATCTCCCTGAAAAGAGTTTTATTCTTAGGAAGGAATTAATCCTTAGCTGAAAATGTGAAGAACATTTGATTTTAGTGTCATCGATCACTTTGTAACAAAACACAGTGTTTTATTCCTAACAGAAATGATCAATAAATAAAATTGATGTAAGTTTCAGAGTTGGGAATAGTTCAGCAATAGGTACCTAGGTGTTGTAGATAGAAGACAGGGAAAAAGAGGTCTTTAGAACCATCTGTGTAGGTTAAATCTTCAAAAGAATAACTTTAGTCTACAAATGAAAACAAGTGTCCCTAGAGCCTGTGCATGTCACCCAGTATAATCTGGCTGAGTTGGAAATGCCCTCATTTATGAGAAAAAATGCATGCTGGGTCTATGACATCATGAAAAAGGGCAGACTTTGCCTGTACTGTGGTCTTTTAGGACCCCCACATCATTTTCACTCGCTCAGAGCCTCAGAAGTGTGAATGAGTGATCTCTCCGAGGCTGAGCAATAAACCAGACAATAAGCTCATTATGGCCATTATCATCGTATCATAATATCACTGATTAGGAGTAAATAAAAAATAATGATGATTCAAGAATATCCATGGAAAAATGTAGTATTAGTAAGAAAGCAAAACACTGGTTGGTGAATCAAGAAAAGTTCCAAGTAGAGTGGTGGTGGACAGAGGCTGGGGAAAATAGCAGGAAGGGTGGGATGAAGACAGATTGATCAAGGGCTACTAAGTTTCGATTAGAGAGGTGTAAGAAGTTCTGGGTGCTATTGCTCAGTAAGGTGACTACAGGTAACAATAGTGTGCTGTACTGTGAGTCTGTGTATTTAAAAAAGATAAAAAGAGCATTTTGAATGTTTTCATTATAAAAGAATGACAAATGTTTGAGAAAGTTGTTCAACGTGGTTTAAAAGTATAGTGTATGTATATATCAGAACATTACACGGTATCCATAAATATGTACGATATTTATGCTTTATTAGTTAAGTTTAATTTACATAAAAAGAAAAAATTTAAAGCTATACCTAAATTTGTAACAAAGAAAAGGAAATTCTTTGATGCCTAAAGAAACATCTCAAATCTAGAAATTGTATTACTTTTCTTTAAAATTAAGATCATGTTTAATAAGAATCATAGACATTAGTGAAGATAAAATCTTTCCTCCTCCCATGATGGTGCGCACATCATCATTCTTTGTCTATGCAGTGAATACGTCTTCAGCCTTGTTAGGATTATAGTAATTCATGCTTTTGCTTGTTTTCCCTATTAATGATTTACTTGTTCTCCCTTTTAATTGTTCATTGTTCTCTGCTTGGAATACTCTAAACATTCTTTTTGCAGGCTTCTTTTTAAAATTTAAGTTTATGCCCTCCCATTAATAGATTTTTTTTGAAGAGCACTGGGGTCGAACTCAGGGCCTTGTGCTTGCTAGGCAAGCACTCTACCACTGAGTTGAATCCCCAACCCCCATTAATGGATTTTTTAGTGAAGGTTTACATAAAATACCTTGTCAGTATTTTTTATGAAAAACGTCTTTATTTAGCTCATAGTATTATAGGACGTTTTGCTCCAAGGAGAACTATTTTTCTTTGCCATGTTGAAAATAACTCCAGGCAGAGAGTTATTTTTCTTCACTTGAAGACACTTTGATTGTCTTCTGGTATCTTTATTTCTCAAAAATAGGTCCAAGATTAGTCATTGTCAATAACTTTTAGTTACTTGGGATACTTTAAAATTGTGTTTATTTCTGATCATTTCATCTTCACTAGTGTGTACAGATCTGAATTTACTTTTATTTTCACTGCAAAGATGTAAAGTGCCTTTTCAATTTTCAGCTAGGCAGCTATGAGAACCATGAGAAAATATATCTAGTCCTAATTTGTTGTTGTTATTTCTAATGAATTTTTTCCAAGGAACTGCTGGTATTTCCTTATACTTATTTTTTGTCCTATTTCCCTATGATTGCACTTGGCAGGAATTTCACCTTAAGCAATAATCAGTACTGTAAGTTTCATTTTGAATAGAAACAATTGTATGTGTGTTACCATTAATTAAATATACAGACAATCCCCTCTGGCTCTTTATGAGGAACTGGAATTTACCTCAGAAATTAAATTCCTTTTTACCATAACTAAGTACATGATTCATAAAAATTTGTGGTGTTTTTTTCTAAATTATTGTTAAGAAAGAAGACCATATGATCAAGTTAAATGAAAATAACAAAAGAAGCTATGTTTATAATTACTTTGAAATAATTATCTTGGTTATTATCATATTTGATTTATTTTGCTTCTATGAAATAAGTTTTTTGAGAAATCAGATGCAAATGTTTCAACAGACACTAGTGATGTAGCCTTTTCAAAGGCAGAACAACTTCATTTATCCAGAATTCACACAACAAATGAAATTTCCTAAAAAAGGAATTCAACGGATATGAATTAAGTGGAACAAAAATGTTTCTGTGAAGCCCCTGTAATTATAAACCATGATATAAGAGATGTGTACTTGTGGAAAATAAGTGAACACATTTAATACACTGTGCTACTAAATACAAAGTCACTTGTAGTATAACAGACTAAAACATTAATTTTTGTTTTTTTCCTGGGATAAATTCTGGTAAACATGAACTTGCAGGAAACTCTCAGAAAAACATATATCAGGGTAGGATGTTTTTATATGCCTAACTTTGGCAACAAAAGGATTAGATATAAATGCATATATTTATACATATGTCTAAAAATGCAAGTTGGGGTAATATTCAGAGCAAAAGTAAAGAAATAATGATTTAATAATATACACAAAAAGACAAAAAAAGAAAAAGAAATGTACAGAAACCAAGTAAAGGGGGCTGGGGATTTAGCTCAAGTGGTAGAGCTCTTGCCTAGCAAGCGGCAGGCCCCGAGTTCAATCCCCAGCATCCCCCACCAAGGGTGAAAGGTCCAAAAGGCATACATAACCAAATGAATATCCCAGAGAGACTGCAGCACTTGGATTCTATTTTACTTCAATGTTATGATCTTATAAAGAGAAATTTATTTTATAAGTAACTATCACTTTTGATATATTAATTTCTTAGTTTTCCCACTTTTTAATATCTGTATTCTAGCCTATTTTTGTCTGTGCACATAAATATTTCTTGCACTTTTGCATTCTGACTGTAATAAAGACATCCAACTAGTGTATTTTGTATCCTGACATTTTCTTGGTAAACATCATAGATTTCTTCAGCACTGTAATCTCTGGAGATAACTGGTAATGTTGTCATTATCATTACCAAAAGCATTTAAGGTCATGGGCACATGTGAGAGCACTGTTCAAATCTTGGAGAATAATTATATTTTACCCCTTTCAAAAATTTCTGCTTTGGGGTTGGGGATTTAGCTCAAATGGTGGAGCACTTGCCTAGCCAACAGCAAGGCCCTAAGTTTGATCTCTAGCACCCAAAAAGAAAAAAAGAATTTCTGCTCTGAGAGGTTTGCCACTCAAGAGAGAAAGAATAGTCGCCACTGACAACTTGTAATAGTCAACAGCAAGAAGATTATATGAGGGTAGTTCTTGGTGATACACATGATATTGATATTTATTGTATTATATTTATTTGGTAACTTATTTAGGTTTACAGGGCCTCATTTAAATTTATTATCTCATTTAATTCGCAAAGGATACTCCCTGTTTTACACATGAGCGAAATGAAGCTCACAGAAAAGAAGGGAGTTTGCCTGAGCTGTGCAGCCAGAAAGTGGCAGAGTGAATGCAGAACTGTTCTCTCCATTCTCACACAGCATATTCGCGTTTGCAGAATAAATATAAGACATAGTTCCTGTCTTTAAGGGACTTGCAGTTCAGTTGAGAAAATGATTGATGCTGTAAAAACAGCTCGTGTGCATAGAAGACAAACTACAGTCCTGGGGCTAGATAGACTTGGCAGCTCATAAAAATTTGCTTCTTTGAGCTGACTGAAGGCTTATGTAAAGTATAAAACAGGAAATCTTTTGGCTGATCAAAGTTGCTCTCACAGACGTCTGTTGTCAAAAGATCTAAGACAATTTGAGATTGAAAATGTGTTTGAGCCCAGACCTGCCTCCATATAAACAAATAACATCCGTATTATCATATGTCTTCCCAACAGCCAGCAGCATACATTGTAACTATAAAGAGAAAGCCAGGCTGGGTCCTTGAGAACTGGATTCAGTTTTGCCTCTGAGCAAGGCCTCTGGAAGGCCCCACCGCGGGATGCCTGTACAGTGCATATTGCTCTAAGTGACCTCAGGCTCCATCCTATGTAAAACTATGAGCTGGTGGTTAATATTCAGCTGGGTTGTTAACTAGAACACAATTGTAGGGACAAGGTGCAATCTGTTAATGTTTTCTTAAGATCTTGTTAACTAAGACTAAATCCATCGTTAGTGGGAGCAAAATAAATTAGGTGCTGTAATTAGCAGCTCAAATGCGTACCTTTGTAAAATGTTATCTTTCATGTCTTTTTCTTTTTTTCATTAACATAATTGTGCTTTGGATAATCGCAGCCAAGAGCAGAAATCAGGGAACTGCAAGACTACTCTTGCTTAGTCAAATGGAAATGTATGTATTCCAAATAAGCCATCATGTAATTCATGGGAATTTTGAGGGCAGTTAAATGATTGGGTGGGAAAAGAGATACTATCTAAAAGTAATTTTTGACATCTTGCTCTCTATGGAGATCATGCACATAAATCATACGTACAGAGTCTAGGCCGCAGTATTTGAAAATATGCTAGTTCTAATGGAACTGGAATTTGTGACAGTCGGAGAGTGTAAATCCTTTAGCACTGATCTTCTGCAGCTTCTGGGCCCCTGTCTTCCCTTGCGGACCTGTCTCATGACGGCTGGTCTTGTCTCTCTGGTCTCCTGCATGCCATGGATTACTTGTCTTTCTCTTCCTAGTACTTACTGTGTCATCTGTCACGTAATAGCACTTAGTTCATGTTTGTTAAACTAACACCTACATTTTCATTTTTTTCTCTGTTTAATTTCATATTGACCATCTGACTAGAGCTAATAAAACAGAGTTAAGGTTGAATCTGTTTAGAATCTTTCTAGAGAATTTGATAACCAGAAACCCTGTTATCCTGCAGGGCTGCTCTGTCTCCTGTCCGTCTGCTACCCCTTAATATCAATCAGTAATCAAGCTGCACAGATTCCTCCCTAATAGTCATTTCATTTGTCTCCTCCTTTGTTCGTCTATGCCCTTGTCAGTACCTTAGTTCATTCTGCTTCTTTCTTCCTTGGTTAACTACTGCAGGTTTCAAACTAGTCTCCCCATCTCCACGTGGTTTGATTCCCTCCCGCTCATACTTCAAATTGAAGTCAGGGACTCTTCTTGAAAACAAGGGTGATCGTGACACCGCCTCTCTTAATTAATTGGGTGGATTTCCTTTAGGATAGAGTTAGAGCTCTGCACTTCAATACAAATGCCCTCCCAGATATCAGATCCTCCCTCCTTCCCGCTTGTATTCCAGTCATGTGAGGCTATTAACTATCTCTTGCTTAGAAGTTTTTTTGTTTTTGTTTTTGTTTTTAAACTTGCTTAGAAGTTTAACATCTGTGGGGCTGGGGATTTAATTCAGTGGTTAGAGTGCTTGCTTTGCAAGCATAAGGCCCTGAGTTCAATCCCTGGCACCCAGGGAAAGAAGCAAGTTTAACACCTCCCCATCTGAAAGGCCTTGTCCTTTCCCTCCATTGTTCTTCCCTTCACTACATTCAATGTTTTTTTTTTTTTTAAACAGGATTTCATTGGGTAGTTCAGGTTGGTTTTGAACTCACTATGTAGCCGAGGCTGGCCCCCTAACTCATAGCAATTCTCCTGGTTTGGCCTTCCCAGTGCTGGGATTACAGGCATGAACCACCACGCCCAACCTTCAATACATTTTTTAAGGCTCAATTCAAACTTTATGTCCTCTAAAAACAGCCCATGGGTTTCACCAGGTGATAGAGACGATCTTTCTCTGTATTTAGTGCATTCTCAGTGTTGTACGTAATACTCAGTATTATACGGATGTAAAGAAAGAGACATGCTAGATTTCTTTTTCATACAGTTCTAGCACTTTAATTAGATTCTTTAGAAAGTGCAAGACAACCTGGGTATATAGTGTAGGTACTAGATGAATATCCATTGTCTTCTTTGAAGGTAACTTATTGAAGTTGTGATAATATTGTTTGTTACTATGTTAAAAGCAAATTTTAAATCGATTTCATATTCGATATACTTCAGAAGCAAGGTGATTAAGAAAAAATGCTGTATATTCTTTGAAGACCCCCAAATACATCGTTTTCTATTTTAGACCAATTTCATTTAATGTTCAGACCCTCATAAGCATGTTTATGAAGCATGCATGAATTATAAAGGGTAATGATTCAACGTATCTCTTGTGCTCCCACTCAAATGCGCGGAAAGATACTATCATTACTTTTGAGATGCTGTAGATCTCTCCTTAAGTATCCCTTTTTTCCTGCTCTCAAGGGAATCTTTATGTTGAATTTTCATGATTCTCCTACAGTCCTTTGCTGCTTACCACCTATAGGTTGTGCATATTTTTGCCATTTTTAAAGAAGAAATGGTACTATAGGTGTTTTCTACATTTAGATTTTTAAAGACTCATTATAATATTACTGTAATATAACTGCGTTTTGTATAGCTGTGATTAAATAATTTCACTTCTGTAGCATTGTCCATTATTTGAGTATACCAAAGTTTTAAAAAATCATTCCACTGCTAATATACCTCTATTTTCTTGTTCCAAGATTTTTCTATTATAAATGATTCTGTCAGTATTCTAGTCCGTTTCCTGGAGTAGGAGTAGACATCCTTACTTTCCATATGTGTAATAGAAATCTATGGGAAATAATACTATTTTGGAGTGAGGAATTATTGCCCACAATATTGCAGTTATGTAATAATGCAAATTATGTATCAATCTGTAGTTAGAATTGAGTTGATCATTGGAAGCTGGGATAGTTTCATCAATCTCCACCTGCCATTATAGGCATTACGCACATCACAAAAACTCTTGCGTTTAAAGCAACTATTATGTTTAACCATATATTACAATAACATTCACTTCTCTTTCTCCCCAGCTAAACTGGAATTTGGGAATAAGTTTGGTAACTTTCTTGTCTTGACACCTTTTGTGTTCTAACGCTCAGCTCATAAAATGTGTTTAATAAATATATTTCAGTAAACAACGAGTAGATTCTCCATGAGCATTGAGTTATCCCCACATGAAGAGTGTTTAGAAAATGTGATCTATATTATGCAGATGAATGAGCTCTCTTGTCTCAGATGCCTGCGCTCTCACTTTTGTGTTTATCTTCCTCTTCTGTGTGTATGATCCCTTGAAGTATCTTCTGAATTGCTGGCCTGTAGTCATGATTTCCTTTAGTGTCTCCTGGAAGCACAGGTTTGCTGGATATAGTAATCTAATTCGGCGGTTATTCGCTTTCAGGGCTTGCAGTGCATCATTTTATGATCTCCCAACCTTTAGAGTTTCTGCTGAGAAATCTGCAGTTATTGTGATGAGTTTGTCTTTGTAAGTGTCTTGGCATTTCTCTCCTGATGTTTTCAATATTTTTTCTTTGTTCTGTATTGTTGACATTTTAACTATAATATGTTGTGTGCAGATTCTTTTCTTCATGTCTATTTGGGGTTGTGAATGACTCCTGTGCCTGAGTATCTGTATCTTTTCCAAGATTTGGGAAATTTTCTGCTATCATTGTTATTTTTAATATTTCTATTATTATTTTGCCATACTGGCGATTGGAGCCAGGGCATTTGCACTGAGCTACAGTCTCTACACACTGACCTACACACTGAGCTACATACACAGGGTCTCACTAAACTGTGAAGTTGTTCGTGTTAGGCTTAAACTTGTGATCCTCTTTCCCAGCATTCCGGAATGCTGGAACTACAGGCATGTTCCATCACACCTGGATCTGCTATTATTTCACCGAATAGATTTCCTGTGGGTTTACTTTAAATGTTTCCAACACCAAAAGTTCACAAGTTTGGTCCTTTAAGTGTGTTTCAGAATTCTTGGCATGTTTGGTTCATAATTTCTTATTTCTTTCTTTATTACGGTCTGAATGTGATAATTTATTAACTTTGTCTTTAAGCCCTAAACTCTTGCTTCTTGATTTAGACTATTGGTGAGAGATTCCATTGAATTTTAAATTTGATTTATTGAGGTTTACATTCCCGAGGCTTCTGTCTGGTTCTTTTTCAGAATCTCTGTCTCCTTATTGAATTCCTCTTTCATATCCTGCATTGTCTTTCTTAGTTCATTTGGCAACTTACTTGTAACCTTTCTGAAGTCACTGATCATTATTAAGATCAATCTTTTGAGTACTTTGTCTGGTGTTTCATCCATTTCAATATCTTTAGATTTAGTTACTGAAAAGTTATGAACCTTTGGAGAACTCCTATTGTGTTGCTTTTTCATATTTCTTGTACTTCTAGGCTGAGATTTGCACATCTGTTGGAATGGATATCTCTTCCACTTTTGTGTGAGGGTCTTATTAGTGAACAGCCTTCTGCTGAGGGATCAATCCCTTATACTGCTCTTGCCCGGAGTACATTAATATTTCCAGAATTCTGTACAGTCTGGGACATTCTCTTTTTTTTGGAGGGGGTGCTGGGATCGAACTCAGGGCCTTGCACTTGCTAGACAAGCGCTCTACCACTTGAGCTAAATCCCCAGCCCCAGTTCAGGATATTTTTACGCCTGTCCTTGCTGATGTCTCGTCTTTGTTCATCTCCTGAGCGGCGAAGGAGGACAAGTGGACCTGGAACCCAGTGGATCCGTGATCAATCAACCAGGAGTGAAGATGAAGCTTCAAAATTGTGCACTTAGGTTTCTCAGTGATAAGTCTGGGTATCCAGTGATGAATCACATCCTATCTGAGTTGTTAGCACCATAACTGTAAAAGAAAAAATTAGACTTTTGTTAATGACTTTTTAAAGATTTGATTTAAACCATTTCGGTGGTGGTTTTGCAGTAGGAGAAAGAGATCAAACTGAATTCTCTGATTTTTTATTGTTGTTGTTACAAATACTACACATATGTTTTTTCTCCCACCTGCTATTTTAGAGTATGAATAAATGAATAGTAAGGTCCATATGTATCTATTATTTGGCTTAGTGCATTGGAAACAGAGTGTGCTTAGTTGTCAGTGTGCTAACAACTTGAGAATACAATATTAATTTATTTAATACAAATTCTAGGGACTGGAACTTGTATAAATATATAAATATTCAAATAGCCTGCTCCCTGCACCATTTTTCCGTACCAAGATTTCCCACTTTTCTTTGGATCTAATTTGATCATCTCTCTTTATTCATCTCAACCTTTCCTACCTCTATGAAACACAATCTAACACTCATTTTTCAATTCTGAGGATTGAACCCAGGCTTTAGGAATGGTAGACAGGTGCTTTATCACTGAGCCACATCCTTTGCCCTGCTTTTTTTGAAATTTTATTTTAAGATGAGGTCCTGTAAAGTTGCACAGAATGGCCTTGAATTGGCTGCCCTCCAGCCTCAGCGTCCTGAGTAGCTGTGGTTACAGGTATGTACCACCACGTGTGGATGTATAATTTAAGCACTTTTTTGAAGTTTCTCAGTCCTTCTTTATCTTACTAGATAAAACAAAGTCCCGAAAAGTTCTTGTATTGGATTATTTTGAACAATCTTCAGAACTGCTCAAGCCCACTTCTTTGGCAACACATCTCATTTTGGGTGTTTGGACCACCTGCATCTCAATCATCTATTTTGCGTGTTTAAAATGACCTTCTCAGTCAGAATTCCTGAGGCTGGGGTCCAGAAATCTGTGATTTTAACACACTGCTCTGGTGATTCTTATGTTTTTTAAATTCTGCAAACTCACTATCTCACAAGAGTAATAAATCAAGTGGGTGACAGAAGGGGACATATTCTGACTACAAACACATTCTGTAGAGATTTGGAATATTTTATAAAATATATTTAACCATAAATTTAAGTATGAAAATTAGAACAAATATATGATAATCTTTATTAATGTGTCACAGTTTGACAGATTCATCTAGATCTCTTGCCATCTCTCTCACTGTATAATTTTCCAACTTTATCATGCTTCCCCACTCTCCATCTGGCTTCTCCTTGGCATCTGATGTTCCACCTTTTCTTTAACAGGGAAAGTGGAAGTTATCAGGGATGCCCAAACTGAGCTTATCCCTACGTCACAATAATGGATTGTACTGTGCTTTCCTTTCTCTTCCAGTCCACTTGGGAGGAGGAGCTGGTCCCCCCGACCCAGGACAGCCACTCAGCTGTGTGCTGAGCCCCTCCTCTTTACCACATCTGGGGCCAAGCTCCGCCCATCCTTCTCCCTTCCTCTTTGGCTTTTCATCTGATCATATGGGCATCCTCATGTCTTTCTTGTATACCCTCTCTTAGAAAATGGAAAGAAGAAAGCCAATCTCTGTTATCCTCAGCCTCCTCTGGTTACCACTCTGTACTTTTTCCTCACCTGTAAGTCTCTAACAGAAAAGGCTATGCCAGTCTTGGCCACTTTCGCACCTACCAGACTCTCCCGCACAACTTGAAGCAGCTTCCGCCCTCCCCAACTCCCCACAGCCCAGCCCTGACTCAGAACTGTTCTTTCCAAGGTCATTGACCACCTTCTAACAAACTCTAGTTTTTGGTTGGTGTTTTACTTGATTTGTTCGTAGTTGACACAGTCAGCCATCTCTCACTTGGGACATTTTCTCTCCCAAGTTTTTAGGGAATCACTCTCTTTTGGTTCTCTTCTTGCTCTCCTGGCCATGCTTTTATGACTCCTGTCCTTTCTTCTCAAATTTCTCCTTCAAATATTAGTGCTTTCCAGCCCCTAAACTTTTGTTTCTTCCCATATCCAGTATTTTTTTTTTTTTTGAGCACTCATGGTGTACCCATCATAAAGCGTTTGGATTTTATTCTGAGTGATTTGGAGCACTGTTGGAGGTTGTTGAGGGAAAGAGTGAAAATGGACTGAAAATGGAGCTTCTTTCTAACAGGCTCACTCTTGGGTGTACAGGGAAAGCCTATTACAGGAGCTTGTGAATGGAACCAGGGACACTCCTGAGAATACCCAGATGAGAAGCGATGGCGGCTAGTTGCAGTGAAGATGCAGTGACGATGGCGGCTGGCTGCAGTGAAGATGCAGTGAGGATGCAGTGACGATGGCGTCTGGTTGCAGTGAAGATGCAGTGAGGATGCAGTGAAGATGGCGGATGGTTGCAGTGAAGATGCACTGAGGATGCAATGAAGATGGCGGATGGTTGCAGTGAAGGCAGCAGAAAATGGTCAGGTTATGGATATATGTTGTATGTTTATCTTCCCAAAAGACCACAGAGTCTTTGAAAGTAGGGTACCACTTGGCATGTACTAGTAACCTAACACATATTTTTAAAATAAATGAATATATAAATCAGTTTGATATGACAGGACTGTAGATTTGTCTTCATAAAATCAGAAATTAAAAAAAAAAAACTAGTAATCTGGAGGGTTGTTGAAATGACTAATACTCTGGTCACGAGGTAAAGGCCAAAATGAAAGGAACATAAAGTATCAAGTTTTCAGGCTTGTTTCCCACAGGCGCACATACCAGATGTCCTAGTACTTTTACCCTCTGCTTCCTGCTTAAAGAAGGGAAGGAACAGGGCAGCACAATCCGCAGGAAATTTTCCATGACATTAAAGAATACCATGAAAACTGCTGTGCAGCTGGTGAGATGAATGAAAAATAAACTCAGTGATTTAATATAAACTGTCACTTGCGTCTGCAGAGAAGAAACATTGTACAGGTGTTCACTGAACATGGTGCAGCCTGGTGGACTCCGTCTGGGCTTCTGAAAACAGGATCTCTATCTGCTTTGTCTCCGGACGCTCTCTGACACCAGCTGCATACACAGTAGGCGTTGATTAAATGAGCAGGGAAGGAACAGTCTGGCCAATTCTGTTAGAGGCATTGGACGAGTAATTTGAAGAGTACTGCATATTGTCCTAATCTCTGCGTTGTGGTACTTAAGTGATAAGAATGCTGCGGAAGTTCTAACAGCAAACATATTAAATAGCCAATAAAAAAGAAAAGATAAAGTCTGCAGATGCCGTTAAGCATGAGAAAGGAAAATGAATCGAAGACAATGCTTGATTCTTCTCTGGCCACTGAAGATATTTTTAAAATGGGGATTTTAGTGGGGTCAGAAACAGTATATTTCTGAATCGTGTGCTTACCGCTTTGCTAAGTCATATTAATTGTGGCTTTGAAAATGTAGCCTGGAACAGAGGATGGACTCATTGAAGCTTTCCTCTTTGTTCACCAAGAAGCTGTTTCAGTCTTTAACTCAGGTGTTTTTCTTCTTTCTACTTACCTAAGTCTTTTTCTCATCCATCTACCCCTCTCTTGATTCTTCTCAGAGTCTGTTCTTATTCATTTATTTAACAAATATTCATTGAACACCTACTCTGGGCCAGACATTGTTCCAGGTCCTGGACACAAGAGTTTCCTGCCATCCCTGACGTCACAGAGCATGCGCGCTAGTCTTTCATGAGCAAAGGAAAAGAAAAAGACTAATATACCGTGCAGCAGGTTGTGCCACAGCCTAGTGGAGTCAAGACTGTTAGACTGAGTGGTCAGAAAAGGCAACTCTAAGGAGGTCACATTTCCTTTCATTTTATCCTGCTTTCCACTTTTATGCACACTGCCACATCACCATGTTGTCTAGGCTAAGTGAGTGTCATGTTGGCAGCTGTGATGGTGGGCTTGGTCTTGCTGTATCACTTTCTGCTTCCCTTCTCCTCCTGTGACTGCCAGGCACCCTGTGTGATGCTACTGAAAATGCAATTGTCTTCTCAGATGTTCTTCACTATGTGACGCTAGACAGAAAATTAAAGCACAGTAGCCAAGATTATCAGAACCCCAGTGCACCCGCGTGCGCGCGCGCGCGCGCACACACACACACACACACACACACCCTGGTTAGGTGATCATCATGGTTAGCTGCCTAACTGGAAGCATGAATTCATGCATTTAAATTTCAAAAAACTAGCTGTTTAGGGAGGGATGGTTAAGCATCACATCATGGACCAGTCATCATTGAATCGTCTTGGAGAGGAGCATGGACCTGGAAGGGTGTGTTAGGTTGCTTCTCCTTGCTGTGACCAAATACCTCAGAAAAACAAGTTGAAGGAGGAAAGGGTAATTTGGGCCTATGATTTCAGGGTTTCAGTCTGCAGTCAGCTGGCTACTCTTGTTCCATCTGGGCGTCCACCCTGTCGGATGGTGCCGTGCATGTTCGGGATGGGCCTCCCCCTCAATTTGTGGTCCCACATACCAAAAATCTCTGGAAACACCCTCACAGACGTACCTAGAAGTTTCTTGGGCATCTTTTCAATCTAATCAAGGTGACAACCAAGATTAAGGTCATCACCAAGGTCATTCTGTCATTCTGTTATCACTTTGAAAACAGGAGACAAGGTAAATAAAGCTGTTTATTAAACCTGAAGAAAAAAAAAGAAAAAAAAAAGAAATTGGGGGGAGAAGTGGCCTGCTATAGATGCAAGAAGCTCTCAGAGAAGATTTTGATTAATTAAAAGTAACTCTAACCACTTGTCCTATACTCTACTTTCTTCTGATATTTGCAATTTTATTTGTGACCATTCGTCATAGGCAGATGAAAATAAGGTGCATCTTTAGAATTCAAATGTCTCAATCTTTCGTGCTCGAAATGTTCTGGAGTTTTTCACCATACTTATGAAAGATGGCATATTGCAACCCCCCTCCCCCAGCAGACTACATTCAAATCGATCTGCTCCAGAAACTCTTGTGACGATCAATTTCTGGAGCTAGGAGCACGACTTGGGTTTATAATTCAGTTTCTTCTTAGTACCTATGTTTCATTTACTAATGGCTACCAAAAAAGTGACCCCCCCCCATAGGAACGTAATACATGGAATAATTTTCTTATCTTCACAGTTTCTGTGGACCAGCCATTCAGCCATTTTCCCCAGGGGGTGAGTTTGGCCCTCCGTAGCATGGTCACCTTGGAGCAGCCACAGTGCTTACAGGCATCAGGTTCCTGCCTGAGGGTTCCAGCTCACAGGAAAGAAGTTATGTGGTGTCCTCTCTGTTTGATTCAGAAGTGCAAGTTTTCTCAGGTTTGAGATTGGAGAGGGAGTTGCAAGGTCCTTGAGGAGTGTTTGGGTTAGGAGATCATGTCGTGGCTGTCCTTGGAGAATATCGTCTGCTGAAGCCCACCAATAGGTTATATCAGCTGGCTTATTCTAGGAGACAACCAGTGTTTTGATGGAATGGAAAGGTGGCTTACCAGAATTCAAGGCGAGAAACTGGGAATGGGAACTCAAGAAGGCCAAGCAGATAGGTTAACTAAATACTAAAGGAGGAACACAACTTCTTCACTGCCTTTGAAAACATTGGGCTAAAAACATCATAGTTTCTTTTTCTTTTTTAACAAAATAAGAAGGTAATTTTTTTCTTTTGGTACTGCCTAGTAATTTCTATGATGAAACGAATGACTTCGGATCTCTATACCCTCACCACTTCAAACACTGACAATGGGCCTAAACCAAAGTTGATTCTGATAAGTTTTATTCAGCTTCCTGAAAGAACAAACAAAAAAACTTACACATCTTATCTCCTAGTCACGGGAGAGATGTGAGCAAAGCGATGTGCTTACATTATGTGGTAGCATTTAGTGCCGAAGCTAGGGGTCCAGTCCTCAGTTTATACTTCTCTCCTTGCTGTTTTAAATATGATTTGGTTCTGGTCGGGCTGATAATGAAACCACATGTTCCTGAATTATAAATTAACATGAACGGACTTTCAGATATGAGATTCTACCAGCTGAGGAAGGAATTATAACTCAGAATTATTCATTTCTTTTTCATCCTATGTAAACATCTTAGCTCTCACACTAGTAATTGTGTTCAAGATGATTGACAATGCATCATGCTGTGCAATTCAAATTTACTAAAGGATGACCATTAATGTGCTCTTACTCTTGGCTTACGGTGTTTGTCATTTATTTCATTCTCTTACATATGAAGACGTATAATTTTTAATATGTCTTCATATAATTGAAGGCATATAATATGTCTTCATATAATTCTCATATGTCTTTATATGTATTCAGGAGAAGGAACACTCTCTCATAGCAAATGATTTTACTTAGATACTTTTCAGGCCCCAATTTGCTTCCAGTGTTTGGTGTGACGTTTCCTTCCATCTTCTTAAACCTGTTTCCAGTATGACTGTGGGGTGTGTGTGCATGTGTGTGTGTGTGTAGAAGGAAAGTCACTGTCTCCAGAGCCTCAAGTGGGTGCTGTCTCTCATTTTCTGTGTTTCATTCAGAGTTCCTTAGCCCTTTCCTTTCGCATCTCTACAATGACATCTTGGACAGGACCAGAGAAAGGATATAGCCTGAATGAATCAACTGAAGGACTTATGTTGGTCATTGCTGGGGAATGAGTTCCCCGGGCTGTGTGTTGTCCCTAGTCCCTGTGCTCCTGCAGCACATAACTGCGCCAGGAAAGGCACGTGTCGAAGTTTGCCAATCCTGTTCTGTGGATGTGGTTAGAAGAATGCTTCGTGGCCTTCCTACAATAGTGGAAACAGAAAGTCCAGAACCTTCTCTGCCTCTGAGTGCCATGTGGACTCCCACCCTGCATGTTCACATTCACACAGTTCTTAGCACAGATGGTTGGTGGGATGTTTTCTCCTGAAGCCAACGCTGTCAGACATTTTCTCAAAAAGAAAGTGAGAATATCAACAAAAGTAATTTCTTCCTTTTACCTTGCTTACACCAAAGTGTACGTAGATCTGGACAGTTTTCTTCATGTCTGCCTACGGTTACAATGAGAGCATTAAGGCAGAGTGGGAAGCAGTTTGGCCGTGTGTCACAGGCGGGTGGGTGAATGCAGCTGAATCTCTGACGCCTCTCTGTCCCTTCTGAGTATGGGAGGCGTCAGTAGCATCCCTGTGTCAGACCATCCTGAACTGGACCGAGGTGTTGCAACTCTGTTCACACTGATCTTAAGGATAATACTTTATTGAATATCACCAACGATTTCAAAATGAGGAATCACTCACAGGGCTTCACTACTTCCTCCAAATACCTCCATCTTCATTTGATCCAAGAAAGAAACATGCTTTGAGTAACTGTTGCTCAAACCTCAAATGTACACAAAAGTAAGCCATGTGATAACAGCAGAATGACAAATGTTATCTTTAGCCACCAGATGTTAGGAACTAATGCAGGATCATGTGGATAGACTTTGCAGGAGTTAAGTGACTAGTGTTAGAGTAAACAACTTACTCTTCTGTCTAATTTAAGACAGAACAGATATTCTAACTTCAGAAGCTTCACTCACATAGACAGTCAGGATGTTTGCACCTTACCAGGGAGAACAAGCAAAATTAGAACATTCCAATCAAAGAGCTTCTATACATCTAAATACGGCACTATGAAAAGGAAATAAGTTCTCAAAGTAACAAAAAGAAGGGATGAGTAGGAATTAGCAACTTGACAAAGATCTTTATTTTAAAGAGAAGTGCTATTGAGTTAGCCATTTACAGTAGCTGTTTAAAACCTAGGCTTCCAGCGAGGTTGCCATGTTCAACGTAGAGGCTGCATGGCTTCGGGCAGGTGGCTTAATTCTTGTTCGTCTCAGTTTCTTTATCTGTTAAATGGGAAACTAATGGTATCTATCTTCTAGGAAAATACACCTGGAGAGATTGGATTAAGATGCTATGTACAAAGCACTTAAAGTGCTTGGTACTTGATGACCCAATAACTCTGTGCTAAGAGTTGATGATGATGAAGATCCCTTAGAAAACTAACCTCCTTAAGCATGTCAGGACCTATCATTTGGATGACTCCAAGGAGGTAAAAGATGTGTACACTGAAAACTATAAAATACTGATGAAAGAAATTGAAGAATACACAAATAAATGGAAAGATATTCTGTGTTCGTGGATCATAAAAATTGCTTAAAATGTGCATACTACCCAAAGCAATGTACAGATTCAATGCAGTCTCTGTCAAAATTGCAGTATCGTTCTTCACAGAAATAGAAAAAATATTCCTACAATTTGTATGGAACTACTAAAAACCCCAAATAACTGAAGTAATATTGAGAAAAAAGCAAGGTTAAAGCATCACACTTTCTGATATAGAATTATATTACAAGACTATGGAAATCAAAACAACATTGTACTCGTGCGAAAACAGAAACATGGAACAGAATAGAGACCAGAAGCAAATTCAAACATATATATGGTCAATTCATTTCTGACAAGGTCACCAAGAGGATAAAATGGGGAAAGAATAGTTTCTTCAGTAAATTTTGCTGTGAAAATTAGATTTTCACACCCAAAAGAATGACATTGGACCATTATTTTAAACTACCTACAAACATCAACTCGAAAGCGAATAAAAAGTCTAAAGATAAGACCTGAAACTATAGACTCTTAGATGAGAACAGGAAACAAAAACTCCTTGATATTGATCTTTCCGGTGATCTCTTGGGTGTCATACCAAAAAACCAGGATACACGCAAAATTAATAAATGGGATGATGTTAAACTCGACCATTTCTGTACAACGCAGAAACAATCAACAAAATGGAAATGTAACCTAAAGATTGCATTTAGGGAAAACACATTCCTAACCACGTATCTGAGAAGGGATTAATAATCTAAAATTTATAAAGAATTCTTTTTTCTTTTTTTAAATTTTATTTTAATGGTACATTTTAGATGTACATAGTGATAACATTCAGCGTAGGGGATTTGTACCTGTACATGATGTATCTTGTTGCTTCTTTTTTCCCCATTCCCCTCCCTTCCCCTCACCCCCTCCTCCCTCCTTATTTACAAAAGCTTTGTTTCTATTTTTTTCTTCCATTTCTTATTGCTCTTGTCCCTCTGTTCCTTTCCCCCTCCCACTCCACTGTATAAAGAATTCTTAAAACTCAATGGCAGGAATGCAATTGTTAAAAATGAGCAAATAACCTGAACAAACGTTTCTCCAAAGAAGACATAAAAATAACCAATGAGTATTTGAAAATGCAAAATAAAGCCACTATAAAATATGTAATACCTTCACTTGTTAGGATGACAAGAGCTATAAATGTCGGTGAAGGTGTGGAGAAGGGAGAAAGAGGAATGCTAGTACAAAGTTGATGGGAATGTAAATTGGTGCAGGCAATGTGAGAAAACAGTGTGGAAATTCCTCTTCCGTACATGCACGAGAGAAGATGAAATCATCACCTGGTAAGGATATCGGCAAACCTGTGTTCAGTGCAGCATTATTCACAATAGCCAAGATATCAAAACAATCTAAATGTGCATCATTGAATGAATGAATAAGGAAAAGGTACCACAGAGTGAAATAAGCCAGATACAGAAAGAAAGGTATTGAACAACTTCATGTATATGTGCAATCTACAAAGAGAAAGATCAAATATAAAGATGGAAAATAAAACTGGGCACCAGGACAGTGAGGGGAAGGAGGGAAAAGGGAAATGTAGGTCAGAGGATGCAAAATAGCAGAGCTATAGGATGCACAAGTGTAGAGATACAATGTACAGCATGAGGATTGCAGCTGGTAGAGTTGTATTAGGAGTTTTTGTTAAATAAGTAGGTTTTTAGCTGCTCTTGTCACAATAATAAGTAACTCTGATGTGATATGTTAATCTGCTTCATGATAGTAGTTGTGTGTGTATGTGTGTGTGTGTGTACTGTAGTATCACGTTGTAAACTTTAAATATACACAATAAATTTTATTTAAAAAATATAAGTGTTCTGAGTAATATAATACAGAAGTTTAATTTTGATGTTCTATGACTTTAAAATGATAACAGGAAACATACTGGCTGGTTTGATCAGGCTATTGTCCAAAAACATTAGAATCAGTCTATAAATTGACTGTGCATGTGAAAACCACAGGCAATAGCTCAAGGTTAAAGGCAGAAAATATTGGTCTATAGTTCTGCGGTCTTCCAGAACACAAAACTGGCATAACATAGACACATAAATGAAGTGAACATGGACAATGAAGTCAAGATATTTTGCATTAATGCCCCGGAACCGTGATTATCAAACAAGGGTGTCATTGTTGCCCTATGTGAAACTATTCCTATCATAACCTAATTCTTGCTTTTATGAAGATGCTGTAGCCATTAGCAAAAACTTTCTAAGACAGTCTTTCATCTCATCCTTCCAGTTATTAAGATTCCCCATTACTACGCAATTAAATCTAAAACTCATTTCCTGGTTTTCAAGATTCCACAGAAACTTTTTCCTGAAGGAATAATAGCTACATTTCACATCTAATAAAAGAATTACATATTGAAAAATGAATTTATATAGCTTAAATCCAAATTCAAACAGAAAATGTTATGACATTCAGCAAGTTAATTGCAAAATTTGTCTGGAAAATAAAACAAAAGACTAATTGGAATAAAGGTGAATTTTGTCTTTGTCTTCTAAACTGGATTGTCTCTTCCTTGAAAGGAGAGGGTCAGACTGGGCAGACTGAGTCAAATTAGGCTTGAAATCCAAATAGGAAGCTGAAAGGACAAAAGAGAATTGCATGAAGAGGGAAAGACATGGGATCTCTCTAATGCTTCCCTCTTCCCACATCACACAGTCTAGAAAACAAGAGTGGCAACTGAACCGTGTACCTTAAAGATCTGGGGTCTGTCTTCATGGGTAGGATCCAAGCCAAATCCTTGACATTCTTTTAGACTTTATTGTGTATTTGAGATCCATCTGGGTTAACTCATTAACACTTCTGAAGTAGTTTCATTCTGACATTTGCCTGAGAACAGGTTCCATAGAGAAAATTATGACCACTCGTGAATTTAAGAAGACAAAATTAGCATGTGGTCCCAAGCACTGATTCTTCCTGTTGTTTCCTGTGCAGTTTGGGTTATGTTCATAAATTTTTTCCCTACCCCTATGTCTTTGAGGGTTCTTCCTATTTTATTCTCCAGTAGATTTAGTGTTTCTGTTTTAATGTTTAGATCTTTGATCCACTTCAATTTTAGTTTAGTACATGGTGAGAGACTTGGATCTAGTTTTAGTTTTCAGCATGTGGCAAGCCAGTTTTTCCAGAACCATTTGTTAAAGAGGCTATCTTTCTTCCAGTGAGGGTATTTGGCTCCTTTGTTGAAGATGAGGTATTTGAGTGTGTTTGGAGTCGTTTCTGCATCCTCCAATCTGGATCAATCTGGATCAATTCCATTGATCCTCAGGTCTGTCTTTTTGCCAGTACCATGCTGTTTTTAATACTGTAGCTTTGTAGTATAGTTTTAGGTCAGGAACTGTGATGCCCCCTGCCTTTCCCCTATTGTTTAGGATTATTTTTGCTATTCTTGGTCTCTTCTGGTTCCAGATGAAGTTCATGATTGTCCTTTCTAATTCTTTGAAGTATGTTGGTGGTATCTTAATTAGAATAGCATTAAATCTGTATAGTAATTTAGGAAGTATAGCCATTTTCACTATGTTGGTTCTTCCTACCCAGGAACATGGGATATCTTTCCATTTTCTGATATCCCTTTCTATTTCCTTTTTTAGAGTGCTGTAGTTTTCAATGTAAAGGTCTTTTACTTCCTTTGTCAGGTAGATTCCTAAGTATTTTATTTTTTTGTGTGCAATTGTGAAAGGTATATCTTTTGTTATTTCTTTTTCAATGGGTGTATTGTTTGTGTATAGGAATGCTATGAGTACTCATTGAATTGTTTCTCTGATATGAGAAACCATGGATGTAAAAAAGGATGAAGAGGTGTAATAGATATAATCTAAAAGGAAGATAATATTCTAAGGAGAGGAGCATTGGACGGAGAGAGGAGGAGAAGTGGGAAGGGAAAAGAAGGATAGAAAAAGGAAAGGGAATTCATGGAGAAATGTGAAAGAACCTGCTGTAAATAGGGATGAAGGGAATAGAGGGGAGGGGTAGAGAAGAGGGGGGAGAACCGAGATGCATCATGTACAGGTACAAAATAAATGTGATGAATGTAACCATTAAAAAAAAAAGACAAAATTATGTGCATATTAGAAGCCATTCCTTGAGAACAGAGCTAGAGGCTAGCACAGCTTTTGCTACACGGTAAGCATTAAATAAGTGCATAAATGAATAAGTGAGCAGAGAGCACTGAGATTCAAACCATGGTTTGGAGGATCTATTCAATATTTGCATAGAGGACAAAACTGACTTCTGGAGACTTTGGAAATGATGGGAAGAGATTATTCAGCAATGTTGACTGATCCTTATTTAAACTCCTCCTCCTCCTCATACTTTTCCATCTTTCTTCTGATGCAATCGAAACACATTCCCGGCAGAGAGAGGCTCTGGGCCTTCATCTGTGCTTCCAAGCGAGGCTTTGTGTGTTCACGATGATATTGATACAATCTGCCTTCCTTGGAGTAAAGCTGGGTTAGGAAACAAACAATTTGACTCATAGGCTCTTTAAGTATAAGCAGAAGAGACATTTGAATACTTAAGACCCTAAAAAAAGAGTTGAAGTGAGGATCTATTCCTATTTTTGTTTGAAGTCTTTTGAGTTCTGTTAATGTTGTTAATCTGACCTCTTGTGAGATGCGTTTACGGTGACATGCTTTGACACGTGTTAAAGTGCCAACAGTGCTGCACCTGCTCTGGAA